>VDFB02132390.1:0-107025 GCA_007258455.2 Sequoia sempervirens
GGGCTCCTCCCCTCTAGGTGGTACCATGTATACTATGGGGACATCATGAACCTCCATGTCCACATCCATCACCTCCAGCTCTACCCGCTCATCCATCACCTCTAGCTCCACCCGCTCATCCTCTCCCTCTACCTTTGTCTCATCTACATCAATCACCACTTGGGATCTCCTCCTCCTCCTCCTTGGCATCCTCTCCTACTCTCTGGTAACCTCGGTTGCCTCTTGTCTTTGTTGTCACTGGCCTCCTAAGGCTACACTCACCTCTTGTATCTACCTCTACTGACCTCCTATGGCTCTGTGGGCCTCTGGTCCACTCTCCCACTATACCTCTAGTCTCCTATCCTACTGATCCATGGCCTTGGCCTCCTCCTTTCCTCCCTCTACTCCATCTCCTTCTCAGACTCTTCGTCACCATCTCCTCCTCTAGCCCACCCTCATCGGCTCTTTTGCTGCTCCAGCCACCCCCATCCTCATCTTTGCTATCCCCGTAGATGTGGTCTCCCCCTCTCAGCTGCCCGTTGTCTCTCATCCTCTTACTCGAAACCTAGTGCCTCCTCATTAGGCACCACTAGCATAATCCACTCAGGTGGATGTCGATGAAACCACTAGTCGTACTGATCTATTCTCCTCCCTACATCTCTCGATCCACCTCTCCTCCCTAGATACGATACTAACTGTAGTGTCTCCCATTCCTCCCTCGCTCACTTGGGATCAATCTCATCTCCCCATGGCCGCTCTCATGTCAATTGTCAAAATAGCTCTCAAGCCTATAGGATATCTTGTCTCACCCCATACTGCCTCAACACTCAGTCTAGCCTATGTGACTCAATGATCCATGGCTCTCACCTAATGATATGACACTGAGTGTAGAAGTAATTTTTGTGTCTAGCCTCATCCTCCCTCCATCCACTAAACTACCGTAGTTGTATGGTCGCCACACTATCATCACTATCAACAACTCATCAAATAACCTCCTCCATGCATAAATATCTCTGTATCCCTTATAGCGCAGTATCGTGCTTGCCTCCATTCCCCACCTCCAAGCTATTGGAGACATGTCATCCTCTTGTCTTGCTCTCATCACAGTTGGCCTGACAACCTTGATGTGCTCCTAGGCCCGTACCTGTAGTAGTGTGACGTGAGTCATGCTCAACACCTTCTGATAGAATATCATGTGCATATCTCTATATAGTTGTGCTAGTAGGCAGGTCCCCCATGCAAACTATCCCTCTCGACCCTCGACAATATATCAAATAACCTCCACAAACCTAAGGTGCCAAAACTAACCATTTTGGTCTGGAATTAGGATCCCACTAATCAGTCTTGCTAGGTACAATGACAATGTTGGGACCCTACATGTCAAGCATCTGTCCACATCCAACTATTGTCGCTGAATCGGTAGATCCTCATCATTGAACACTATCCACATGGACTCGTCCAATGCCTCCCTCTCTGACCTGCACTCACTGATTAGGATCCCCGCTATGGGGAGCCTCACAATCTTCCAAACATCCTCTAGCATCACTATCATCTCCCCCATAGATAGGTGAAATGTCGAAGTGGCTGAATCCCAGTGCTCTATCAACACTGTCAACATGGCCCTGTGGGCCTTAATTGTCGGGTAGGATAACATGTGTAGAAGCCCTACTTGCACTAGCACATCATGTTCTATGTCACTCATGGCCGCTATGCAAACCTTCAACACCTCAAATCGCCACTCCCGCGTCCTCAGACTGTCAAAATCCTGCATTCATATTCCACCACCTGCGTTAGTCATGCTCTTTCCTTTCCCCTTTTTTCTCCTTTTCTCGGTCTTGGGTTACCTATCATATCCCCCATATCCCTTCCCTTTTTCTCTTTCTTCCTTGCTTGGTCTTCCCCAGCCTACAGGCGGACCTGCCCAAGCACAGGTGGACCCGCCCTAGTCACTGCGGGTGGACCTGCCCAAGTACGGGCGGACCTGCCCTGGAACCCCAGGCGAGCCTACCCTGTGTGCGGGAGGAATTTCCTAAGCCACAGGCAGACCCGTCTGAGCTAGGGCGAACCCGCCCCTATGCACGAGCGGACCCACCTTAGCTACGACGAACCAACCCACTATTTGAACGACTACCCATTTTCCTCGATGCCCTTGCCCCTAGTTAGGGCATGCCCATCCCATTTTTTTCACCCATTTTACCCACCCTTTAGTGATATTACATAACTGCCAACTACCCATTTTTTCTACCTTACCCCTCCCCCAAACCCATATTTTCAAATTTTAATACACTCAACCAAACTACTAAAAATCACAAAGTTGGGTTCGGGACTAACTTGGCAGGGCATGGTGCAGTTGCTATAGAACTTCTGCACCTCATCCACTCGGTGGATAATCTTGGTGTCGAGGTCGTCTGACATCGTGTCCTCTAGTTCTCCTCTTTTATTCTCCTCCCTCTCTTCCTCAACTGACAGTTGTTCAAATGAGGAGAGGTAATTTCTAAAATTAACTTATATAACTTTCCACCCTTTTTACCTTTTTAAATGAAGGGTATTTTTTCCCTTTATTTAAAAAAATTCTTCCTCCAACTAATTCATTCACCCTCTATCTTTCTAGGGCAGCCATTTGCAAACTATGAACCCACTTGACTCCTTTCAAAAGCCAATCTTCCTAGTTTTTCGTGCTCTTTCCAATGACATATACCACTCCCTACTTTTGAGAATTTTCTCGGGACCCGTTTTCCTTCTCCAACCGCCTTCTCGAGGAGGCATACCCTACCATTCTCATCCATTCCTTCGTCATGAACCTTCTCTTGTGAGACTGGGGCATCCCCTTCGATTTCCCTCCTCTTGGGCAGCTCACACAACCTCTCCCATGCTGGGACATCCCTTTTCCGGTTGCTTCCTCTATAGAGTCATCTGCATTTTATTTTCTTCAAAACCCTATTATCCTAATAGCATTTCGAAGAGGAAAAAAATGTAGGAATCCAAATTTGACCACTTCCATATGGTCAAACTCATCTCCTTATTCATCCCTTTACTCATCCATTTCACCTTCTTCACCAATATTAATTAAATCATTTGTCTAATTAATATTTCATCATTTGTATAAGGTTCCTAGTATTTAATTCAATAATGAAAACCTTTTACCTTTTACTTCTTTCCTCTCTAAATTAAATAAATACATCACTTTATTTAATTTAGTCATGTGACCTCTTTGAATTTAAACCAATTTTTAATTCCTCTTTTTCTCTCTCATTGTCACATCCTCTAACTTTTGTAAGTGGGCTTCTAATCTTCATTAGCTGCTAACTATCTTCTAACCATTGATTAGTTAGTCTAATAAATTACCCTTTAGTCAATTCTCCCCATCCCCTAAGGAATTTTTAATTCCTTTTGTCTTCCTCATGTGAATTAAAAAATTCACTTTTATTCCTCCATAACCCTCTTCTAATCATGATTAATTTAATTAATTTATGATTAGGATGTGCACATCTTAATCAAGATTAATGTCACATCCTCCTACATTTTCCACTTGCTTCTAATCTTTCACTAATCCTCTTAATCATGTGCTTGCAAAACTTTAACCAAAGTCATTAGCCACATTCAGCATGCCTTTCTAGTCAACCTTTCCATTTACCTTTCTTAGCATTAACCCTCTTCTCCATGTGAATTTTAAATTCACATTTATTCCTCCTAGAATCTCTTTTTCCCATGCATCTTCTAGAATCTTTTGACTTGTCACATCAAGTCACATGTGGACAAGTGCTTCCCTTTTTGGAATCTTGTCTTGTCCATAAGATTCTTGCAAGTATGTGAATTTTTAATTCACATTTATTTCTCCAACTACTTTCCCTTTTCCCATAGAGATTTTTGAAGAATTCTAAAATTCTTTAAAAGTCACTTTCATTCCCACTTGGAAGCAAGAAGTTCCTTTTTGAGGAAATCTTCTCATCCCCCAAGGTACTTGCAAAGTACTTGTCCTTCTTCCACATCATGTACCCTTCTTCTACCTCATTTACACATCACCATTTCTAGACCATCTCACATTCCACATGTCAAGATGTGAGGGCTTGTGAGTTCTCAACTCACCATAGCCCTTCATCTTGGCCTTGTTGGTTTAATCTCAACCATTGAATTATTTAGAGAATTCAACTTCCTCTATAAATACCCCCTCTTTTCTCTCATTTGAGGGGTTGAGCATTGTGCTAGCCAAACTCTTGCAAAATTTTCATTGGAGCCACACTTAGCTAAAAACTTGCATTCCTTGCATTCATCATAGAATTTTCATTCATTTCTCATCCATCTTGCATCATATTTGTGCATCTTTTTCCATTAAGTGGAGAATACACAACATCACGAATCTAGGGCCAACCAAAGGACAGCTTGACAAGGTAAAACTTTCCATTTATTTTGTTAAGTTAAAAGTTTATCCCTAACTTGAGGTGTAAGGTGTTAATCTTTGTTTCTTGCACTCCTTTGTTTGCTGCTCATTTACAAAACAATATTTTCACCTGATCACAATTACATCCAAACCTGTTGAGTTATTTCATAGCTTGGCATAAGGGGTGCATATTTGGATCACTAATAGTAATATTGGATATGAAACTTCCTCATTTTGGCTTTTTTTTAATAGCTGTAATATTTTCAGGCATTTTCAATTGCTTGCAGATATGTATAAGGCTTTTGAGTAGGATGTGCATAGAAAAATCAATTTGATAATTATGTACTCTTTTATTAAATTATTAATATATATAGGCTTATATGCCTTTAATCTAAGAAAAAAATTGTAGAATATGATATTTTTACGAATAAGCCATAAGAATAGCACACGAATAAGCAAAAAAGTATTAGGTTATATTTATTTAAATATTTACATTATAATATGAGCCCGAAGCTTTGAGAGAAGCTTGAAGCCTTCTCGTGCAAACCCAAAAAGAGTTACATTGTAAAAATAAAAAAAGGAGGTGATGCAAAAAAAGAGGTAAATTTGAAGCCTCCATTCGACGCTAAGTAGTAAAAAAATGACATTTCTTCGAGTCTTTCTTGGGGTGGTAAGGGAGGTTGACACACAACACACGTAGGCTCGGAATGACATAGGCCTCAGTCCTTGCTACCATATCTATACACTAGAAATTCAAAGTAATTTTTTTAGTCAAGCCTAGGAATGCGCTCCATGCCATACTCCCTCAATAGGAAGGAGGCCATGGGTTGGGATAGCGAGTGATGCCTCTCAAGGTCCACGGTGCGAAAGTCAATAAGGAGGGGTAGCTAGGGAACGTCCTCCCCATAATCAACATTCCTGCAAAGGTCCATGGTGCTTGAAATGTTGCCACCAGGGATAACCACTTGCACAATCTCGTTGAGCCCATCCAAATATGCAAAATCAAACATGGCATGCCACCGTTCGATTATCCAGGGCTAGGAGATATCCAAATCAAGTAGGGAGGCCATGAAATGGGAGACAATATTGGAGTTGCACCACAGTTGGTTTTCATCCTTCACGTAATCCTTGTCGAGCACCCATTTGAATGCCACAACAGTGAGGAAGTCATTCTTCTTTACCAGGTGCTTAATTCATTCACTGCTAATCTCACCCATGAAGGAATATTGTGGCCTTCATGGTAAGATTTGAACAAGTGTACCTAGGCCATACATCATAGCAGAAAACAAGCTAAGGCTAGTGGAATGGAGGATGCAACAGGGAAAGGTTACTAACTAAAGAGCTAATTCAAGTGAATTTTTTTGCTAAGGTGGCATAGTTATTTATAGAAAAGTTGCATCGACGAGCTCAACAAAAAAATGTCTCCCGATGGATGGCGATAGAGAAAATATCAAAGCAATCAGAGAGTGAGAGATGAAGTATACCAAAAAATCTAGCACCAAGCCTTGAGAAATAAATTTGGGCATTGGGAGTAAATGCATGCATGTACCAATTGCCACCATGTGCCCATTGTTGTCATCAATGCCAGCTTGCTTACTTGTACAAAAAGACATTGATTAACATGCTAAGATCTAACAAATTAAGTATGCACATCTTTTTGGAGTACCTTACACCACTTAAAGCATGCTTCCCATGGCTAAAATCACACTTTCCAATACATAAAGCTTATTTGTGAAAAAGGTGGTGAGGGAATGTACTAATTACATTCTTTTGGAAAAGTTGGCATTCCTGAGGGATACTGATCCCTAATCCATGCGTATCACCTCATTGGCAGAATTTAGTAAGATAGTGGTAACGAAAGCACCTTACTGCATAAAAGTGCGAGAAAATTGAATGCACTCAAAAGAATTTTTTTGCAAAGTAATAAAGACAACAAACAATTGTTTCTCTAGACAAGCTCTTTGTAAATTTTTCAACACAAAAATGGTGGAAGCATCATCTTTTGGTTGATAGGCTATATTTTCGTCTAAAAGACTAGGCTACACCAACATATTTGGGAGGGATTCATTTTCTAATGTGCCAGCACTAAAAGAGTGGCATTTTTCCCATACCAAAACTGTACAGACAGGTGACCACATTAAGAAAGAGGTGGTCATAGATTTCATAGACATTATTTTTGACCCAAAGTTGTATGAAAACCCTAAAAGTCTTAGGGAGGGGGAATTGCAAAGAATGGTCAAATATGGGAGAACCGAGGACTTTGCATTACAACTCTAGAATTGTAGTTTGCACAATTCATGTTGCCTACTACATACCCATGTCTAGAGTTGGTGGATGCATGTGCTAAAAGGCTGGACAAAGAAGTAGGGGTTATAATCGACAATAGGATAAGGGTTATAATCAGCGCAATGACGATCTGAGATATGTATGTATCCCTACAAATTGGGGTGTTGAAATATCTGAGCATAAAATAATGGAAGAGTTCTAGAGGACAAGAACTAAATAGTTGAATTTTTATGAGGATGAGATAGAAGAGAAGCTAGAAGGAAATTAGCTCCTCTTCCCTCTGGTACACAAAAAGTTCAAACTAGATGTACAGGTCATTTTCTCAATGTTGGCCTATATCTACAACTATGATGATGATGAAAGGGTCAATGCTTTCCAGATGGGCTTGGCTTTCATTCTCAGGAGGGAAAAAGGCTAGAAATATTTTGGTTTTGCTGAGATAATAGATGAAAAAGATGCTGGAACAATTGAGAAATTATGGCACTAAGTGTAAATTCAGGTATTCTTATTTTCTAGCATATTTGATCTTACATCAAAACTCTAAATTTCTCGAAAGTAATTTTCTGCTATTTAAGTTTGATGTAAAGTGGTCGTACCAGCCAATTTCAATCTGGACCCATGTTCTTTCAAATAAATGGGATTATTACTAGTTTGTGGATTACTTTATGAGGTCAGTGCTTGTAGATTTGTCTCCATGCCTTTTGAGCCATTTTTCCCTTGAAGTCTTGTAATGGATGAAAAGCTCACAAACCTCGGTGGATTATTTTCTGAGATATGAGTTTACCTTCATCAAATTTCATGGTTATGTTGAGGAGTCTTTTAGGTCCCTAAATTTGTAATAGATAGGATTTTTGCTTTGGAGACAGGTTGTCAGGAAACTATTGCTGACAAAGCCTATGGCACTAGAAGGCACAAGAAAACACTTTACCCAATTCTCATCACCATTTCCAATAGTCAAGTAACACTTATGAAAAGAAAGGAGCGAGAGGTTCTTACTAACAAATTTGTGTGCCTAGGTCTAGTCCTCATTTGTGATGCATGGAGTTGCAACCCAATAAGGTACCTCCCAACTGTAAGGCATAAGAGGCGGGATTATTTTGAATCAAGGATGAACCTAACTAAGGAGAGGTTAGATTTCTACATCAACTTAGCCTTCATACCATTCGACCGGACACCATGGCTTGAATTTTATGTCAAGACAATGGAGTACTAATAGAGCCTCCTGATAGGAAAGTCCCTCAATATGCAACTGAAGTGCCTGGGATGGTTGGAAAGAAATAAACTAAATTTTTTGAGATATAGATAGGAAATAAAATGTCTCAACACCATGTATGGAGATATTAAGCTACATGATGAGAAATTCAACCAAATTTATGACAAGGAGGTTGACAATGATGATAGTAATCCTAAGTCTAATCAGGAGATTGAATTAGAAGAGCTTCCTCTCTACACTTCTTAGCCTCAAGATCTTGACACAAGAAAAGGGAAAGGAAATAGGTCAAAACAGAAGGACTCCTAGGTCACATATTCCATTAGGGCCCAAGGGAAAGGAAATAAGACTCGATAGTCCCCAAAGAGGTTTGATGCAAGTAATAAGGCCCAAGTTTTGATGGGATCGACCGCTAAGGGATCTAGATCTACCAATTCCACCATACAAAGAAGAGATGAGTCTAGGGCCTAGGTGGACCTAGTGCATCAAGTAGAGGAGAGGAAGAGGTGGAGTCTGCTCTGCTAGGATATTCAGCTTCATTAGCCTAGATAAGTTTTGCTCCCCCTCTTATTTCTGCCTTTGCATCTTTAGTTGTTCCTCCACCCTCGTCTATAGAAAAGAGTCCTCCATCCATGGATTATGATCTCTTTGTTCTAAACAAAACCCTGACCATATTCAACAATGAATTCTATGAAGAAACCCCACACGCCAAGCGAACATCATCTACGTCTATCATAATTGATTCTTTAATCGCCCTATCAAGGGCCCCCATTGAAAATACTAAAGCATCCATGTTGCCAATTTCACCAAACCCATCTAATTCCAGGAATATGTCTCTCTTTCCACCCACTTCCCCTTTCACTCTGATGGGTGTTCCCCCTTCTTAGTTCCCATATGGCATCCCACCTTTTTACATGATAACACTCCCCTTTTCCTCTTTGCAATCCCATACAGCTGAGGCTTCTCCTTTCATCACCCTTTTCAATCTCCCTCTAGGTGCTTCTATTGTTGCACAAAGTATTAACACCGCATAGAGTCTCTGAAGCCACTTGGATGCAATGAAGCAAGCCCAAAAAGCTAGAAAATAAAAACTATTGATAAAATCCATGTAAAAACTAGCTACTTAGAATATTGAGGCTTGTTTCAATGAAGAGTAGAATTCCCTGTTGATTACTACCATGAAGCCACTAGCATCCAAGCTATAGGGATAAATGTGAGTAGAAGACTATGACATTAGAGTTGTGGGACTTGATTTAAGTGAGAGTCTCTCGCATGACAAAGTGGTTTTGGCTAAAGCCACTCAGAGGGTGGTCTACACTGATTATGAGAAGTTGGAAAAAAACTAAAGAAGCACGAGGAAGAGTTGGAAAGTGTAAAAGAAATGGTGGACATGCTACAAGAAGAAATCAAGGGAAAAGATGTGGAGATGGATCGCATAAGGAAGTTACAGAGTTAGTATGGGGAAGCAATTAAGTTGCTCGAAGAGGCCTATAGTGAGCATAATCGACTTCATGCCAAGATAGAGAAATTGAAGGGTGAGGTTTCTATTGAACGTAGGACAAATGCAGAATATCGATGCACCCAAGAGAAGATAGATAGAGATATGACCAAAGCAAATGGTGTAACCAATTCACTACAAAATGAAATAATGATGTTGGATTAGCAAAAGGAGGACATGCAAAAAGAATTGGATAGGGTCCAATCTCAAGCTTCTAATGATCTCCAAAAGACCTAGGCAGAAATAGAAAGGGAAAAATAAGAGAAGCAGGAGATCGAGTCTATTTTGCAAACTCATGACGAAGAGGTTAGGAAGTTGAGCTCCGAGCTCACAAACGCCCTCCAAGAGAAGAGCCAATTGGAGGAGAACATGAAGGCAAGGGAGTCTCAATTCCATTAGGAATCAGCTACAGTACAAGGATCTGGGATCCTCCTGATACTAAAAAGATTAATATTCATGCATTGGAAAAGAATCATAGTTGTAGTTACTGCCCTGAAGCCAGTATTGCAGTTTCTAAGGGATTCTCAAGAATTAAACGAGAAGGTTGGGCTGGTCGTCGACCAAATTTAGCATATATATGCTCCCCAGGCTATAGAGTCAAAGAACCTGATCTCCAAGTTATGTAAGGCCACCAAAGAAGCTTTAGGAGATGCACGAATTCTTGATCGAAGGGCCACCTCAAGGAAAGAAAGAAAATTCATCAACTGCCACAAAGTCACATGAAAAAGAAAAGATCACCAAGTAATGTTGAATAGGGAGGTCGATGAGATTAAGGAGTTCAATATTTTTCTCAATTTTGGATTGTTTTCCCTTTCCTTACTAGATGGAGGAGTGCTATCAATTGAGCATATCACAGATGCAATCAGACTCAGAATCCAAACTTCCACAACACTCCCAGGTCTAAGCCCATTTCCCATTGTTGAGGAAATTGAGAAGGAGATCCTTCCCCTTTCTTAGCTTTATTACCACATCAGAGCTATGTGATTAAGGTGGGGAGGGGTTGCTTTTAAGGAAGTCCTTGAGTTGGAACAAACATATGAGATTCTACACACCCTCATCCAACCCACTGATTTGGATTGGGAAGTCCAACACTCCACCTTCCTCAAACTATAGGAATTATCAAAGCTCTAGGTTTGTACCTCTACAAGTGAAGGCCCCCCGTGAGTTGCTAAAACTGTAAGGAAATTTTTCCTTTAATCTTTCTTTATTTTTTGGTCCCTTACTCTTTCTGGGTTCAGGATGAATCCGCACCCAAAGGATGAGGAATGCTCCTGCATAAAGGCGTGCAATGCACCACGCGGTGGTTGCATGGATTTATTTACATATCATTTTCCTTTCAGGCATAAGTCAAGGCACGTGTTAGCTTGGTGGGGATTTTCTTCAAAGCTACTCTCACAAATCTAAGATTTCCTGCTCACTTGACATGTCATCTATTCACTTTAGGCAGTTTGCATTTTGTTGTAGAGTGATATCTTTGGGAAGAGTTTTTCGGGAACATGGTGAGCATCTTTCTTATGGGATGGAACCTTCTAGTCAGTGTCATCAATCTTTATGGTTGATTGATCATTTTTTTTTTAGGTTGTGATAAAATCGACTTTTTTTGACATCTATCTTTACTAAAATATCTAAATCCATTAATGAAGTAGTTGGTACTTAATGAGTGAATATTTTTGTGATCTAATCAAGATCTATGATTATATTGTGGGCTATCAGGATTAGGCATTTAGCAGTTTCTACTTCTAGAATGTTTATGATGGTGCTCTCTTCTTCTGGTTATAAATAGGGGTTGGCAACATTAGTTTTAAAAAGTTAGAAAAATTTCTTCAAAAATATTTTCAAATGATGTAGATCTAGTAGGGAGTTTATATTTTCTTAGAAGTAGAATGTTTTTATAGAATACTATTATTCTCTTTGGAATGTTATATTTCAATTTAAACTATCATTAGATTGGTATCCGACCTTTGTTTTTCAATTCATGTATTATTGAAGTTTGATCTATTTGGGAGAAATATTTGAAATTGTGCATGCTATGGCCTTTTTCAAGTTTCTTTTTCCTATTTTGTTCATGTTAGAAACACTGTGTTAAGTCTTCTTTGGTAGTTTGGATAGCTAATTATCATGTTGTTAAGCTTATATGTTGAATACTAGCTTTTGGAAATTGGATTATGTCTATTTAACTTTTCCATATTTTGTAAAGAGTTTTCCATTTTCCATATCATACTATGAAGAAGGGTTCTATAAGTTTCTAGATATTTTTTTTAATAGTAGAGTTTTCTTATGTCTGATTGGACCTTAATGGGCGCTTCCCATGGGAAGATTTGAAAGACTGCATTGTGCTTTCTCTAGCCTTTGTTGCTTGTTCTCTTCCCAACCGTGAAGGGTTTGTGGCATTTTGTGTCTATCATGTCATTTATAAGGAATACTTAAGGTTTTAAATGTTGTAAAAGCTTTGGCACATTGCCATCTTCATGTTTTATTGACATTTCTTTTTTCCTTTTCCCCAAAAACACAAACAAGAGCCAACTTTCTATAAAAATCTCAGAGGTGTTTTAGTGAGGCAAAAATTGGTCCCCCACTCACTGAATTTTCCATAAGGTTGTTGGAGAAGCATAAGCTTTGATGATCAACATAAATTATGAGAAAAAGAAATTTCATTGTCACTACATGTGGAAGTAACTGCATTGTTTAAAAATTTTGGGCCCCAACTTGCAATATCGACAAACTCATCAAATTTAATTGCTATTTTACCTATATCTGTATCAGAGAAAAAAAATTCAAGTTAATTACAAATAGCAATAAATAAATCCCCAATTAACAATAGAGCACAATGGAAAGCAATACATATAAAAATATTGAAAAAATATCACCTGGCTTTCAAGCCTCCATTGAATGACCTCCATTGGCCTTCTCCATCTTGCTGTGAATTGTATGATTGCCCTGAGATTTAAGTGCAACTATAACGTATGCATAAGACAAGCAAGAAATTGAAGTATTATATGCTCAAGTACTCAAAGCTCTCAAGCATGCTATGTTTGTATTCTTGAAAATAACTTTGAGTGTAAAATGACTTGAGAGAGAGCCTTTTAAAAAATGCCAAATTGAGAATGGATGAACAAGATTAGAAGTTGATAAATCCCTAAGATCAAAGGCCAGGATTCAATGTGATGAGCAACATTAGGGTTAGGGAAACATTAGTTCAAATTTAGGGAAAGCTTTGAAATGAAGGGTTGATATTTAATTGAAAGAAATTAAATCAATGGTGGGGAAAAAGAGGTAGTTGGAAAATCAAATAATAATAATAATTATTTGATTTATGGAGTAAAGTTGACTTATGAATTAAACAATGGTTTAATTCATAAATTTGAATAAGACAAAAGGCAATAGATAATTATTATAATTATTTACTTGTGAGATGAAAAGTGGGTAAATAATTAATTTTATTTAATTGAAGGATAAATGGTAATGTTATTAAATAATTGGAGGGAACAAGGATTAATTAGTGACATATTTAAATAAATAAATGTAATTTATTTATTTAAATAATCTAGAGGAATAATTAATACTTTAATTATGAGAGGGAGAAGCGTGATCATCATAGAAAAGTATGTTTTGCGGGTCTAGGTCATTTTTATGTGTCTACAGTATCAATCCCTTCTTCATTTCTATCCATCCCACATATTGGTTCAAAATTTTGATCGAAACAACTTGAATCATGTGCAATATTTACTTCAAAATGAAAAGACTCAAGAACGGATGGTTAATTATGTCATCCTCTACTGCAATATCTTTGTGTTCATTTCATCAGCAATCTTAAACGCTTCATATTCAGGTTGCAAACAATAAGAAAAGGTGTCTAGTGATTCAGTTACCTCTTGAAGCTGATTTAATTTCACCTTCAGCTACACAATCAACATCTTCAAAAACAAAAGCCTTTATTTCTAATAATTTTTTGGCATATTCCTTTTCAAAACTTGATCTTCTACCTTCATGTTAACTAAATCATCTAATAAGTTAATATCAAAACATTGAAATCTGAAAGATTCAATTTTTGGAGTACATAGGGGCATCAATAATTGTTCATTTATGTTTGATTCCAGACTATTTATATCATTAGATACATCTCTGTTATTTGTTGCAGCTGAAGCAAAAGCTATTGTACATAATTTTTTCTCACATGAAGAGTAATTTTATTCATCACTAGAAGAATCATAATCATCTTTATTTATCTCACATTTAAGATTATATATTTCAGCCTTAAAAGATTTAGTCCTCACATCACTTCATTTTTCTAAAAAAAAAATTGATTGAAAACTATGAGATTGGAACACTCAGCTAAAGGGCGTAGGAGATTTGATGAATTCAAACTTTGAAACTTTGGGGTTTATGTTTCCGAATCAAATAAATTTGTGCATATTTTTCAATTTATCTTTCTTCCATACCCCAGATAAAATAAAATTATCTTCAATATTAACAACTTCTTTTTTTTCAATCTCAAGATCACTTACCTTACTTTGCTTCAAGAGGAATCAAATGTTGAGATGCAATGCTACAACAAAAATGATCAGTTGTAGCTCCAAAAAATCCCTTATAGATTCATCCTCTTTATTTTTGATGCTGAGAAATTAAGATGAGAGTGTGCACACATCAACCTTTGGTTTAAATCTTCCAAGAAATTTCTTCAATTCATGCTATCCCAATTCATAATGCATCCATCTTCTAAATACTGAAACCAAACTGCAACAACTTCAATGAGAGATTCAACAAATAGTCAGATGGAAAAAAATTCCTCTCTTACCCCTAAAACTCCACAAGCTGGGTGCTATCACAATAGTGGTTTACAATTCCTGAGAGGAACGAATTTTAGCTGAAATCACATATTTTTAGAAAATATAATGATTTAAGCCTTAAAAAGTTCCATTTTAAGGATTCCAATTAAAGAGGGTTTGATCAAATCACCTTAGATCAAACCCCCTTGGATAGAACCTCGCTAGTTTTAAACCATACCTATAAATGCGTCTCCTTTACACCTATCAAAATGCTGATAAAAAATCACTTTTGATTTAGCTTTTTGGGGATCAAATGAATTCATTTAAAATTTATTTCAAATGATTATGGTATTCCTCAGAACAAGCTATCCAATGAATATAATTTTAATATGTTTTGGTTTTGTTATGTATTTGTTTTTTAAGTTTTATTAAACATAGGTTTTCATCGAAAATGAATTTCTTTGTTCTTCACATGTGGGAAAATAGAATATTATCAAAAAAAAATTGAAAAATATGAGTGCACCAGATATTGAAGTCCTTGATCCAACAAAAAATAAAATAAAATTTTGACATATACAAAAAGTTACGCATTATCGGTCGGCTGTGTCTGAATTGTAATTTGTTTGACTTTTCAAACTTGATTAAGGAAAAAATATTCAATAAAAAACTATCTAACCAAGTGGAAGCACTAGATATCAGAGTTACAAATCTAAATTTGGAAGAATTATAATTTTATCCTTCATGGAAAAAAAGTTATACATTATAGGGTGTGCGTCACTTTTTAAAAATGTTGTTTTCTGAAAAATATCAATTTTCGTGGGAGATAGAAAAGAAGTGCAATTTGATTCCAAAAATTTTGAAAAAAATATTTTTAGAATCTACAAACAAAATTTGATGAGACTCTAGTTTGCACCATCTTCAAATTCCTCACGGTTTAGCCGCTATAGGTGCCCAAATGTGAAGATTTAGTTAAAAATAATAATTTCAGTGTCCAGTTTGGCCAAAAATTGTAAACCACTATTATGGGATCACCCACTCTATGAATTTTATCCATTAAATTTTGGAAAATTTCTTCTTGATCTCACAGGAAGATCTGAATATGTTGGCAATGTTAAAGGCCCAAACTAAGTGCACCATGGTTGGGCTGAAACCAACTCCATAATGCAGATTTAAGAAAAGATTAGAACGGGTCTTCTACCAAAAATACATTTTGAATAGGTTCCATGTTATAGAGTCACCAACCTCCATCTTTGGGGAAGTACCTTTGGATTTATGAGAAAAGAAAACACTAGAAAACATTGTACTTCGATTCTTTCCCCAATGAAGTCACCAAAAATTTGTTGGCTAATAGATTGGGTACCTTGAATTTTTATTAACTCTTTGTGGGCAGAAAGGTGCAATTGTTCCCAATAGCTCTAGAAAGATCACAATTTTATATGTGGTTTTCCTCTCAATTTTACTAAGCTACAACTCCCTTGTATGATCTAACTAATTTTTGGGTTTTCTTTTAACCAAAAAGCAAAAAAGGAAGGCAAACATTTGTGCATAATAATGACACAAATGTGATAACAAATTTGGAATAAAAGTTGATGGAAACAAATGACACACAGATCACCTATTCCACACCCAAAGAAGATAACCAAGAAAAGACAAACAACAAACCCTTCCAATGGATGAGTTAATTAGAATTTACAAATTCTAAAATAACACCTACGCAATTTGATATAACATATAATGCATTGAAGAGTGATTGCAATGGCTCACAAGAAATTTGCAGTCGAAAAGAAATATTAATAAATTCACAGATTTAGAACATCTCTCTTGTTTCTCCAATGTAAAATATGAGTTCACATGCTCAAATTCTTTATACAACAAAATATGTTTGAAAAGGAAAATTAGTTGCTCCTCTATTCCCCCTAGAATTGAAATTGAGTCTTCAAAGACTCTCACAGAAGCCTTTGTTTGGTAGCCAAAGAAAAAAAAAGATCCCCTCTTGATGAAAATTTCACAATAAATAACTTCCCTTCTTTCTCTCGACCATTCAATTCTATAATTTCTTCTTGAAATAATCTCTTGGGATACCTTTTAGTTTCTCCCATAACTACCTTCTTTCTCATAACCATTTCTTGAAGATAAACTTTATTTTAATTCAAAAGATTGAAAATTATCCTTCGTGATGCTTAGTATGCTCCACATATGGAAAGAATATTAAATATAACACCAATTTTGTAGAAGAACTACCCTTGCAACTGAATATATTCCTTCTGTGTATAATGCAAAATAGAAATACACAATGGCATATTCATCTAGCCAACCATTATCTTTAGCCATCACCGATCTTATGAATCATTTAAAATCATCCAAGATTACTCCCAAAACATCACTATTTATTGTCCCAAATCAATGCTTCATACCAACATGTTCAACAACCCATAGTTGGTCAAGTTTCATGTGTATCTATATCACTGGAAATGTCCATGTTCACATCAAATCATCACTTCCTTTATTTTTTATGTTGTCATATGGAATGGTTTGGTATAAATTCCTCGTTATGTATCATCACAAGACTGCCTACTGTTTAGAAGATTCAATCATCTATGAACATCATTATGTATTCTAACCTTTCCTGTGTTAAGCATTGGATAGAGTCTTTCCCATGACATAACTATGACATAAATGAGATTCATTAAATAGCTTATGATTAACTTTGTGAGCCTTTTTATTAGAGGAACACAATTTGTATCAAGACAAGTAGGAAACAATGAGGTAAATAAAGGATTGGTGATTAATAATTTCAACAAAATGACCATATCCCATTCCCCATAGTTGTGGTTGTTCTAGTAGTTTCATTATATCATGAAGTGGCCTTTCCATACCTTGTTTATTGCCTTCAACAAAACTATCATGTGCTTAACCCCACAATCATGGTGATCCATTACTATTGCCTCAACAACTTTCATGCTTCCAAATTAGTGAAAATCATGAAGTTCGGCCTAATATACAACCACATTAATTTGTTTAAAGTTCCTTCTATGGTTTTAATTTGTGCACAAACATTTCCACTATGAGATATACATTCATTGTCATTAAAATCCTTCTTGTCGCCATCAAGCTAGAAAGTACCCCATCCCTAAATACTTTGTATATTAGCGCAAACAATGGATCTTGCATATGCATTTGTAGAACATCACAATAGGCTACATACCTTCAAATTGTTGTGTTTACCTGCCAAAAGACTTGAATGTATCAAGAGCACCATCTATCAAGGATGCCAAGCTTTTTGGTCAAAGTATAAAGTTTCTGTACAAAATTTCAGTTGATCAAATCCTACAATATGGACTAGCATTGACTACACCCTTGGATTGAACTTTGCAGATGAAAATATACTAGTGTTGGAGGCAAACAATAATACACGAAATGTAATCTTTTCCCTTTCCTTGCATAGCGATGTACATAATACTTGATGATTCATACAATATGTAGGAATGCCATATGATTTTACCCGTTTCTCCATAGTCATCATCCTTTTTCTTACTTTTCTCTTGGTTGAAGTCCCTTGAGTATATCAACAAAACTACTCCTATCAAACTAAACAGGGTTGTTAATGCCTCTTCTATAACTTGCGTAAATGTATCTTCTATTGTTCTCATAATAGGAGCACCCAATTGCCTTGTCGATACTCCTAGGACTGTCCATTGGAGGTGTCAAGAAGCTTTAAAACTCTTAAGGGTAGTTGAGAATTTCTCTTCAAGAATCCTAAAACATCCTTTTGACAAACCCATTTATGCATGGTGGGCTTTCTAGTGGTTCTTAGTATTTTTACAAAAGCCACTGGTGGGAATTTGGTTGGTTATGGGAACCTTTACAAAAGTCATTGGACTTTATAATAAACCAAGGATTTTTACTTCCAGCCTTTATTTTTTCCTTTATAATACCTAGTGGGGTTTTAAGTTTTTGTGTTAACTCTCCACCGAAGGGGTTTCAAACTCTAGCGGGAAGTTATGATGATTTTGAAAATTTCCACTAAAATGCAACTTTGTAAAATTTTAAACTTAAAAAGACTTTGCAACCACTTCTTTGAGTCTGGAGACAAAAAAACCAATATCTCTCAACTAAAAAAATTGATTTTCATGAAATTTGAACAACAAAAAGTATGATCCTCATAGAACAAAACCCATAAATCGTTTTGGCTCCAGATGCATGAACTCCAAATTTTGACATTACTTGCAAATTGCTAGTTAGAACTTGAAACTTTAAAATATCTCAAACAGTGAGGTATTTTGGCACAAGAATTGGTCACATGGGATGAGATGAAGTCAAGATCGGGTCAACCAAAGGGTTTTACATTAGCTTTAACAGATTTTCAAAATTAATTATTTTGATGATTTAGCAGACTAGAGCACATTAAAAGTGTGACATGATTCTTCTTTTTTTTTGGGGGGGGAGGGGGTGAGCCCAAAAATCAGGTAATAGGTATCATAGAGACAAGAAAGTAATCTCGGTCTAGTCATTCAATACCTTCATGAAATCAATAGATTTGCAACAATATTTCATGAAATTCAAGTAACTTGCATTCATTCAAGTAGATTTAGCTTTAAGAATTCAACAATTTCATCCAGAATCAAAAGATTTGCAATAAAACTTCATGCATTCATTACTTTTTTGGAACATTTTCTAAAATTTAAAACATCTATTCTAAAACAAAGCATAAAAAAATTATTGAAAAGTAAAATTTCTCCCAAGTATTATTCACACATGCCTCAAGAAATAACCAAACTAGAGCAAACCATTCCATACATCACCAAATTTATTCATAGCTAAGCACATAATGATGCAATATTTTAAAGAAAGGGGGGATCATTTGCCACTGAATAGTGTCAGTGTGCACCCTTAAATGGTGAAACACATAGTCTTGTTCGATACCTGAAAAAACAATCAGCTACATAAGATTTCATATTAGGAAATACCTTTAAAATTGGCTTTGATATTGATTAACTTGAAATGAAACATACAATTTTTTAATTTGGAATGGAACATAAATCAAGAAAAAGAACAAAACTTGAAAAAGTTTTGGTTCTTTGACATCCACAAATTCTGAACTTAACTTAAAATGAAACATCTCCCAACCTTTTATAAGAACAAGCCACTCAAGAAATTCAATCAACACATCTTAGAGGAAATCCAATGGAAAAATTACAACAAGGCACATGGAATATGACAACTAGCAGGAGAACTTCTGAATAAGTCAACGGATGTCAACCTTCTTCAGCACTTTGAAACTTTTGGACTAATATTTTAAAACTTTGATCAATAAATCAAACCCAGACCAAGCAAATTTGTCTAAAAAAATGTATGAACTTCCTCTACTGGATATTTAGAATGATCGGGTGGAACTGGATAAAGACATCCCAATTCACCAACACTTTTGATTCTTACACTCAGGTTCTAAGTCAAACTTGAAATACCCAAAAGTAAATCACCCCAGAGCTAGGTGCACTCCTTCATCGCATGCATAATATCAGGGTAAAAGTACAAAGTTGTGTCAAACTTTTGGCCAACTTATTAGCACAACTGAATTTAATTATTTCTAATTAAAAATCAATTTTGGTCAAACATATGATCTAGTAAGATTCATTCTAGCTAAGTTAGATACTTCCATAACTTTTTCAACTAAAATTGTTGGTTAAAAATAAATGGAGCACCACTTTGATGTCAATTTTTAACAAAAAAAAAAAAAAATTGAAAAACTTGATGTTTCAATCACTCCTACTCATGTAAGTAATATTTTTTAAAAATATAAAAATACCTTTTTGTAGATCCATAAGTATAGTTTTCAAAAATATATTTATTTTAATATTTTAATTATTATTTTTACTAAAAATAGGTTATCAACACAAAATATTTGGTTGATTACCATGCGAAGGAAAAATACTAAAACTTATTAAAAAAATTTGAAAAAAATGTGATGCACTAGATAAAAGAATCTATATCAAGAAAGTATAATTTTATTTTTATTTTAGATAAATATTTAATATGAAAGTTGACATCAAATGGAAACAACTATTTTTAATACACAAACATTTTAATATTTATTTAAAAATATATATTTATCAAAATTGAAAAAAAAAAATCCATGCACTAAAGTTTCAAGTTATAAACACATACAAAAAATTTGAAAGAGAAAAAATAAAATTTACTATAAAAAGTTTGGCGTCTCATGTAACGTCATTTTTTAGCATTTTATCAGCAACTAAATTCTAGTGTTAATTTATTAAAAACAATTTTAAAATCATTTTTTAATTTAGAAAAAAATACAAACATAAAATATACTAAAAAATATACATTTTACTAGTTTACATCATTTCAAAATTCAAAAAATATATTCCACTTTTTAGTGATTCAAGTTTAAAAGTTGGATCAGTGTCAGTCATTTCCTTTATAAAGTGTGACACAGCTTTGTGCTTTTACTCACCAGGATTCTTGGTCCTCTGGTATTTGACGTTTCTTTGCAATGAACTTTGTCCTTGCATAAGCTTTTAGATTGCACCACCAAACCTGGCTAGATCACCAAATTTTCTTGCAACCCAAATTTTCCTGACCATCTATACCAAAACATAGTCCAACATCCTGCTCCTCCTACACATAAAATTCCATATATCAATCCCCTTTTTAAAATATTTATAAAATATCATAAAAATAAAACCATCATCAATAAATAATCCTTTTAAGTCAAATCATAAATAACATGCTTTTAATGCATTCTCGTGTAATTATCCCTTTAGGCGGGTTACTGAACATTTTGAGCTCCTGGGAAAAACTAAACAATCAACCTTAGCATCCAACACTCATGCATTGTTACCAGGTACTCGATACTCAATGAGGATCAACTTCTTACTAGAACCAAATTTATTTGGATCCCAATTACCACCAGAACCCTCACATTTCTCGGGCTTTCACCTCTGGACCACAAAAACTTACCAAACTTTGCATTAAATATTCTAACCAACGTGTCCTTCCAATACCCGGTATCTGGTACACCCGATGCCTGGTACATTGAAAAATCACAAAATACTTCTAAGACTTCAATTTCAACATGGACTTCTGGTGATTCTTTTCCAACAAGCACTTGCCAAGGGCATTAATTTTTTACTTGCCTTACATTCTTGGGGCATGTTGTGAGACCACACAACAATATTTTCTTTATTTTTACCACTCCCCTTTGATTAAATACTCATATTCCCATTGATTCTTCTACACAACCAACCTTCCCTCCAATTAGACTTGATCATGAATGAGTTCAATTATATGAAAGTATGTACCAATGACTTAAAAAATTATTAAAAAAGGAAGTATCTAGTGAGTTATTACATAATTCATTAGTCAATGACATATTTATTTATCCATTACCAATCAGATTTTTAATTCATTGGTTTGAAGTGTATGGTGCTAAAGGTGACCCTTGACTCACATATATTCTTTTAAAAAAACAAGTTTAAATTACATTTACAATGAATAGTTACTTTCTTATACTTATATAAATCTTGAAATCTTATGGGCCCTTAATTATATTTTAACTCTATCCTTCATTCTTATATTCAATCCTATGAGTAATAAGCCAAATATTTCATTAATCATTTCCACCTTAATATTTGGATTATAGTAGCAGTTTCCAAGTTAGCATAATGTAAACAAAACGTGAGAAAAACAATGATTATGTGATTAAATCTCAAATTATTTCTAACAAACATGAGTTATCAACCATTGGAAATAAAATACAAGGTTTATTTATCAATCTAGTTTCCTTCCAATCATCAAATAAAAATTAGGTTTTAATAACTATAATTCATTTTTAAAATTGTGTTCAAGAGTATGTTAACACGAGCTTAAATTTTTATATAACAATCTTGTATAGTATGGAACCTCTACCACTCTAAATTACCATAAGTTTCAATTGAAGTCAATTTTCAAATGAAGGGACAATGATGGTATTTGTCTTGCTTGATCTACACAATAATTATTATCGGTGACTAATGGCAACATTATTATCCTAAAACGCTTTGGAGAAGGATGTTGATTTGTAGAATGTTGTTGCTTCCTTTTTTTCTCACTGCTTTTGATGGAGGGAGAGCTTGATTTGGCCTGTCAAGAGGATATTCTGAGGGATATTCCTTAGTTGGTGGATGATGAAATCAATAGGCAAGTAGTTTGTATTCCTTCGGCAAAGGAAATTCGATGTGTTGTGTTCTCCTTTGAAGGTAATAAGGCTCCGGGCCATGATGGCTTTCCCATGTTCTTTTTTTAGTCTTTCTGGGAAATTATTGCGAAAGATGTTGTGTGGCTACTAAGGAATTTTTTAGATCGGGTTCTCTTTTAAAGGAGTTGAGCTCCTCCTTTATTGTTTTGATTCCCAAAAAGCTTGGTGCTGCTTCTTTTGAGGAGTTTTGTCCTATTAGTCTTTGCAACTCAATATATAAGATTTTCTCCAAGGTTTTGGCGTTGAGGTTGCAAATTTTTTTGCCTCTTATCATCTCTCCTCAATAGAATGGTTTTGTGGTTGGTAGGAAAATTTTGGACTCCATTCTCACTATTCATGAGAATATTCATTCTCTTACTGTTAATAAACATATTGGTTTCATCCTCAAGCTTGATTTGCTCAAAGCTTATGATAGAGTGGATTGGGGTTTCTTGTCTAAGATTCTTCTCTCCTTTGGTTTTGGGGAGAAAATGGTGGCTTTGGTGCATCAACTTATTTCGACCCCTCAGTTCTCTGTCAATGGTTCTCCTTCTCCTCTCTTTGATTGCTCTAGGGGACTGTGGCAAGGGAATCCTATGTCTCCCTTCCTTTTTATCATTATGGTTGAGTCTTTGGGTCGTCTTATCCAAAGATCTATTAATTCTAGTCTTATGTCTAGGCTTTCCCCTTCTTTTGCTAACCTTGTTTTCTCTCATCAACAATTTGTGGATGAGTCTCTTTTGCTTGGGTAGGCGTCTATTAAGGAAGCTAAGGCTATCAAGCAGATTTTACAAATGTATGGGGTTGCGTCTAGGCAGAAGGTTAGCTTACAGAAGAATGTTATTTTCTTTTACAACACTCTGATTCAAAGACAGATTAGGATTGCTATAATTTTGCAGTGTCAAATTGGTGAACTTCTTGCTTCTTACTTGGGGCTCCCCTTATACTCTAAAGCTCCTGATTCTTTATGGAGGGGGTTGATTGAAAAATTTAATTCCAAGTTGGCTAGGTGGAAGGGGGCTTTGTTAAGCCAAGTTGGTAAAGTTTAGTTGATTAAATCCACATTTCAGAATATTCTTGAAAGAATTCTTCTTATCCTTCTTGATTTTTCCAAGATTCTCAATTAATTGGCCTTGGAGAAACTCACATAGGTCATATTTTTCATTTTCCTTGACCATCTGATATGCTACATAGATTGCAGTACCAGATACAGAGTTATCCCGACTGGAGTGATAAATTTTGTAACCAATGACCATAGAGGAAAATCTCACATCCTCTTCAATTATGTCATTTATTTTCATGGCCCTTCTAGGTATGTGCAGGATCATCATGGAAAAAACAGGCCCATAAGTGGAAATTTTTTTAGAAAAATCAGTGTTAGGCAACTTGACGTAAAAATTTGAATAAGTTATCTATATTATTTCAAAAATATGTAAGAATAGAATTTGTAGGTTCGAAATTGAATTTATTTTCTAAACTACAAGGTTTTTATTTTAAAAAAAATCTATTTAGTGAAAATTTGAAATTTCAATGCAGTAGTACTTAAATTTCAAGGAAAAAATAAGAAGTAGGTGTCCGTCTGACCACCCTAACCACAATAAAATGATAATTTTTTTATTAGATTTTAGTTATAAGTAGAGGACTCATGTCTCGATGTGATGCATATTTTTTTGTAATTATTTTTCAAGTAAATAATGAATTATTAATTTTTTATTTCAAATTTTAAAAAATATAAAAAATCATATGTGCCACCTTAACTTGGTCAAAACTTCACAAAATTCAATTTTATTTTTTAAATCCTATATTATATGAAGCATAGAATGTGACACATGTTTTGGATTTAAAAATGTGATCTTTGAAAGCTATAGATGTTTTTCAATCAGCCTATCAATCAAGAATTTAGTCATAATTCAAATAGAAAATGAATAATAATTATTTATTAAATTCAAAGTAAAGTATAATTTATATTGGTGGAAAGCTAAGAATCTCCTTTAAAAACCCTTTTCGTTTCATCAATTTTGGGTTAAAAAAGTCATCAACCACATACCCATCATATTGCCACTTTTTGGCCCATCATGATCCTACACATACCCTTTTGTCGAAAATTGAACCAGTTGCATCAATAACTATTTGATTCTTCACAGCTTTCAATGTGGGCAACCCACCAGATGAATTCAAACCACTAAAAATCCTTATAGCTTCCTTTGTGATCTTGAAAGGCTGACTTAACCGCATAAACTTGGCATGCACTCGACTCAATATGTACTGAACCCATTCATTTTCTTCGAACACAGGAAACTTCACAATTTGAGTGAACTTCTTCTCCTCCAAATTTTTGAATTCAGGTTTTACACAAAAATCTTCTCCCACAATGTGATTTATACAAATTTAACAACTGGGAGCTTCCTAATTCTTCAACATTTGCATGAATGTATGCCCTAATATCTTCGATATGCAAAACACCATATGAAACAGAAGAAAATGCACGTAATGGTTTTGTCTTGATGGATTTGAACGGGTGCCATTAGAATTTTGGACGAGGTCTATCCTTAATATCAACAACCAATGGAGTAGCCATCTCCAGAATTTTCAAGCTCACAAGTTTACAGATAAATACCTTTTGTTGGATTAGGGTTTGATTGCCGAATCGCCTTCAGACTTGAATCACGCAAGAATTCGATTGCAAATCTCTCCAAACTTCTTCTCAAAATGCAATATGACAAATGAAGAATAAAAGTAACCTTTATATCATTTGCACACCTAACCTTTTATCGCAATAAATGCTTTTTCCGTAGGTTTTCCGGATACCCTGTTTTCGTAGACTGTGAAAGAAAATTCTTCTATGGACCTTCAATTTTGCACAAATCTCCTCCAAAAGAGATCCCAATTTTTTTTTACATCACTAATGCAATCAATGATATATGCTACATTTCAGTACCAACTACCGACAAGGGGGTTAAAATATTTTCTTGAGAACCCCCCCTAGGCTAGAGGCCTTAAACTAATTCCCGGAGGAATTTTCAGTGCTAGATTCTAGTGCTAAACCATTTCCTACATTAGATGGACTCTTCTTCACCCATGTCTTCTTCATTTTCTTCATGATCTCATCCGTAGTAACTTTTCCTTTTTCCTTATCATCCTTTTGCACATTTTTCCCTTTGTTTACTGGACCCTTCCAACTTCTACAAAATCTAGCAATGTGACCGGATTTGTTGCAATTGTAGCACACCACATTTCTTTTTCTAGACCAGTTAGTCCATTGATTTTTTCTTGTTCTGCACTGGTTAGCAGTATGGCCAAATCTATTGCATGCATAACATTTGACATCTCTATTGAAAAATTTATTTGACATATTTCTACATTCATTTGACTTATGATCATACTTATTGCAATTGAAACACTGACCTGAGAATGAAGGACCACTTGAATTCATTTTGCTTCTACATTGAGTAGCCATATGACCAAATTTATTGCAAAAAAAACAATATCCATTAAACTTTTGAGCATTAGGTTTCCTTACTGGATACCTTCTAGCTTTGTTCATCTAATTTCCTTGCTAAATCTCCTTTGTCCAGATCCAAAGCTTTCTCCTTTCTCATATCCAAGACCTCGCTTGCAACTTTTAGTCCCCTGACTTTGAATTAGTTCATCAAGCTTAATTGAGCTAATCTTGAACTTCTCCTTGTATTCATTTGCAATAGCAAGTTCATCTTTGAGGATAACAATCTGTCTTTCAAGCTCTTCTTCATTGTTTCTAGATTGTTTAAATTCAAGGTCCAGCTAATTGAATCCATCAGTAATTCGGCTGCATTCTTCAGATTTTTCTTTCAAGGACTGATCAAGATTCTCTTCATTCTTCTTTTTGTCTTAAATCTCCTTGGTCATCCTCATCATAATAGATCCATCTCATGCTTTAGGAAAACATTATCTCTGGTAAGCTTTTTGCATTCTTTTGTCTTTTCCTTCAAGGCTTGACTCAAGTGTTCATCTTCCACGCTTTTACTTTCTTTCTGCTTGATCTAATCACAAAGTTCCTTTCTCTTTTCCCTCGACTCGTTGATTTTATCTTTCAATGATTGAATGAATTTCTTAACATTCATGAGGCTTGCTTGCAATTCCCAGATTTCAGATTTGGACTAATCAAGATCATCCAGTGCCACCAAAAGTTGTTGAAGACTACCAAAATCCATTAAATCACTTTCCTAGATCTTCCCCAAGCTTTTAAACTTCTTCCAAGGAACTAGGCTCTGATACCAATTGCTGGAATCAAGGAACACTAAGAGGTGGGGTGAATCAGTGTTCTGCAAAATTTAACTTTATTAACCTAATCCTTAAACCACTTATAGCATTTAACCAAAAGAAAGATACAAGAACACAAAGCAATCAACCATAACACCATAACACAGATTTTTACGTGGAAACCCTGTTAGGGGAAAAACTACGATGGAAGGCCAATCTACAACATGAGTATACTCAAAATAAGTGTTTACAAATGGGAATGCACATGCATTCAGGCACACTGCCTAGAGCTCACTGGTCAAGTACAATAGGCTTACTGCCCAAAAGAAGAATAATAGATTAGATAATCTGGAGTGGATGAAATATGAAATTAGCATCTGTAAATTCCTGAGTATAGTTCCAGTTAAGCACATCAATCACTTACTTGACCTTTTGTTTGATTCTGCTCTTTTGCTTTGTCTACTTTAATTCGAATCACAAATCTTTTTTTGCACAAGTGAAACTATGCACAATCGCTCTACAATGCTTCTAACTTTCACATCTCATCGCAACACACACTTTGTACATACATCCAAATGATATAAAATTATCGCTTATATATATCCATGGCTAAAGATTTAATCAACCACATGTCGGCTTCAATATAACATAAAATATTTACAAACCATCGACTCAATCCATAGATAATTTTCAATGTGCACCAACCAAAGTCAGACCCAACATAGTGAGGACCCAAAACAACATGCTCGAACACAAAACACTTCAAAAAATTACTCCTCAATGATCCACAACACACTATATTTACTTAGTCGGCCTTCTTGCACTGATAGATAGAAAATCAATCAACCAGATCTTCTAACTTGCACACGAATCGATACGAGGCTCTATGGCTCAAGGATAACATAGATCGTACATCGAAAAACCTTCCCTAAGATCCACAACTCAAAAATGATAATAGAGAATTTGATATGAATCGATATACACAATTATGTCGGATGCTCTATTCTAGCTTGACTGTTAATCACAAAACTTCAATCTGACTTTCGGTATGAGCAACTAGTGAAGTGTGGATCAAATCACTGACTAGGGTTTCCATCAATGACAACACTAGATAACATCTGTAGTGTCTCTTTCCAATAAAAACTGCCCTTGAATGCCTTAGAATTGCTCTTTAATGCTCTTGATCATACTTGCTCATAATTTTTTCTAGAATGCTTGAAGACTTGAATAATGCTTAGAGGTGAAACTAAGTGTTCAATAGCCTTGTATTTAAACATATCTTAAGATTAATTCCTGGAATTCAAATATAACACAAGCTGACATTGAATTATGGATTTTAAATTATTAAAATACCACCTAAAACATATTTCAAAGAGGGGTCCTACATCTAAGTGAGGAGGGTGAATGGGTCCTAGGTCATCTACCTAGGACACACATCTTCCAAAGTTAAGTGTCGTGAAATGGCATTTATGAATGTCAAGTTTTATCCCTCATAATTCACATTTAATTAGGCTTGGATTTGAATTAAAGGGGCCAATTAAGGAAAATTAACCTTAATAAATTAATAAATCCCTAGATTAATGTGAAAGTGTAAAGGTGCACCCTACAACACCCTAAATAAGGCATAATTAAGTCTATTTAGTTTAAAAGGGCCCTAAACTTAATGTGAATATGAAAAACATATTACAACACTAAATTAAGGAAACATTAGGCTCATTTTATTATTAATTATTCCCAAATCAAGTGTGAAAAAGGGATACTTTTTCCTACACTACATAACATATTTAAATGCAATGAATATAGGAGAGAAAATAAGTATAGTGCTATAGCATTTATATTTTTGTGGTTAAATTTGTGCATAAAATACGTGAAGATAAATTCAATGCAAACTTAGTCTCCACGCATGAAAGAAGGAATATAACTTATACATTGCAATGAGAATAAAATGTAGATTCTAGCAAATAGAATAAGTCTTTGGTAGAGTTATCTTTTGGGTTGATAAGTAATGAATATTTGGCACCAAGTTTGAAGTGTGTGAATAAAATAAGAAGTCTAAAACCCACACCATGTATAGGTACAAAATTTGGATAAATGTTAAACTTAGTTAATGAAGTGTTGGAAAAAATATGAGTGGATAGTCAACTTACAAACTTAGCAGGAAATATGTAGCTTGTCATTGTTGTCCTTTGACTCAGTAAACAAGTCATGTTGCCTCTCATATGGAGGTCAACTCATCCATTGAAAGAATATGGATTGTTATGTGTTGCAAATTTGTGAGTTGATCAGCTGAATCATTGCATGTGAGTAGGAAGGTGGAAAAATTGCTAGCTAGTTTGTAGCCTTTGGTTGCTCAAATTTTAGTATATATAGAGGTGCTCTTCCTATCATTTGTTACACTTCTCATTTTGATTTCTCTATCATTATTCTATTATATTTTTTGTGTAAGTTAATTAGAGAGTTAGAGAGTTAGTGAGTTTCTTTGCAATTGTATTATTAAGAGAATTTGTATGATGCTAGTGGTTGGAAGTTAGTTGAGATTTAGAGAAGTAGTGTTTGTGAAGGTGAAGGCCAAGGTTGGAAAGCAACATTTTCAAGTTGGAACTTATATCCAAGAATGTTGATTTATTCTTCCTTTTCTTATGTTTGAAAGGTTATTTGAATATATTTCCATTTTTAGATTGTTTGAATGTGTGATGTGCTTGATCTTATGAACTTAGATTTTTCCTTGTGTTGGAATTGACTTGAATGCATGATATGCTTGTTCTTATGAACTAGTTATTTCCTAGCTTTGGAATAATATATATATGCATGGTATGCATGTTATTATAAACTTAGTTAATTCCTAGAAAGAATATGCTTGTGTGATTCTTGATTGAGTATTGAATTTAGTGAACCCTATCATTGGGATTACATTAATATATTGCTGAATATGTGTGGCTTAAATTCTATTAGAACAATACTTGTTTGTAAGTCTATATAGTTAATGCATGGGATGGAATATGTTGCTATCTTATAGTACTTTTATGATTATGTCAATTTGAACATAAGAGGTTAATAGGATTATTCCTAGGGTTAGAGAAATCCATGGGAAAGGTGGTAACCTAGCTAGACACTAGATTGTGTCTATGTATGGTTAGTGTGGTTATACCTAGGGTTAGTGAAATCCATGGGTAAGTTTGTAAGCTAGATAATCATTTTATTATAGACTTGGGTATTCCTAGGATTAGGGTAATTCATGGTTAAAAGGGAATTACCTTGTTGCATATTTTATTATTTTATCACCTCAAGGTAAATGAGTGTTATGTTTAATGTCAATACCAAATAAATCTTAAGATTGGGTGGAAAAATGGTTCTCACTCAAAGTGATGGGTGTTGAATTCTTTGGCCAACATAGTGTAAGTAGCCATTGTTTACACTATTAGTTCACTGTGGTCCACAATTGTAATCTAGGCAAGGAAACCAATGTGAGTGGTAGCTTTAGATATGTAGGACACAACACTATGCTCAGGAAGGTCATGATTATGGGGTTACCAAACCAATATCTTTGTTGAAGGGTAGGGCCATCTTACCAGTTTGATAGATGTGTGGGGTAGTAAGTCCATGGCTGGCAGAAAAGCGCTTGAGTGATGCTCTCCCTCATACAATTGGCGAGCAAGATTTGAGGATGTAGTGCTAGTTTGGGGACACCTAGAATGTATGCATGAAGTGATGGGAACATCTAGGAGGTATGCACCAACATTGGGGACATCTAGACCGTTGTACTCTGGGTTAGTACAAGATCATGGGGGTCCAAATGAGGCCCTTAAGTGGCAATAAAAATTCAGAAAAATAAAGTTAGGGAAATTGAAATAAAAATTTGAATAAATTATTAACATATTTTAAAAAATATGTAAGAACATAATTTGTAGAAAATTAAATTTAGTTTCTAAGATATTATTCTTTTTTTAGAAAAAAATTAAATCTATTAAGTGAAAATTTGAAATTTCAATGTTGTACTAAAACTGTTTTTGTCTTTAGAATACTGGTCAGAGGTCTTTAAAAAAGGATGGCAAGACTTTTTGTCAAAATTGACAATTTGTGGCCTTATTAAAGGATATTTAGAAAGATCTATAATCGAAATTTCTATATTACTATCAATCAATAAATTCAATTTATGAAGTAAATTAGACGATTGATGAGAATCATGGATTGTAGGTACTAAATTTTCAGGAAAAAGTAAAAAGCAAGTGTATGTCTGACCAACCTAAGTACAATTTTTTTTTTTTGAAACTATAAATATAAGTAGAGGACACATGCTTGGATGTGCCACATTTTTTTTGTAATTATTTTGCAAGCAAATAATTAGTTATGATTTTATTATTATTATTTTTTAAATATTAAAACATGTTTGTCTGACCACCATAACTTGGTCAAAAATTTATGAAATTCAATTTTCTTTTTTTTTTATCCTATAGTATGTGAAGCAGAGAATGTGATGCTTCTTTCAAATTCAAAAAATGTGAAATCATTTAAGAATTATAGATTTTTTTCAATCAACAGGTATCAATCAAGACTTTAGTTAGAATGTATGTAAAAAATTAATAATAATTATCTATTTAATTCCAAACAAGACATATCTTATATTTTTGGAAATTTGACAATTTTCTCAATAAACCCTTTTCATTTCATCAAATTTGGATTAGAAAAAGGTCATCAACCACTTTTTTGTTATATCGCCACTTTTTAGACCCCCATTATCCTACACTCACCCCTATGTTTATGTATCTTTATCATTGAGATCATAGAGGTTATGTATGTAAACATGTAACTCTATTCTTATTGAGGATTTATAAATGAGAAATATTATCATGCAACTTTGTAATGTGAAATCATTGCTTGAATTATTGAAATGATTCTATGTTATGCAATGGGAAAGTTTGGAATGGTTATGTTTCAAATGGGCATCTATTTATTAATGTGAAAATGAATTTTTTTTATGGATCATATTGTTAGTAGCTTAAACTTTAACTTTTGACTAAAATATAGTAAAAAATGTGGGTAGAACAATAGGCATACTACAATCAATCAAATAACTTAATAAGAAAACATAATTTTCTTCATTCCTTTAAGGAAGAATATGTTTAGTTGATCTATTAGATTTATGAGAATGGAAAAATCTTCAAATCATATTGAAGAACTATATACTCTTGAATTAGTCCACCAATCTGTTTGGTTTTGTATGTAGAAGGATGAGAAGAAGCATTATCCTTATCTAAAGAAGAAGGATAAGAAATAGGAGAAGAAATTATAATTTTTCCTTTGTCATCTATATTTAGTAATGTAGAAGAGGTAGGATCAAGTTTAAGATCTTTAGCATTCAAAGTTTTATACCCTTGTAATTTCAAGTTATATTTTGGGCTTGTTTTGGTGTTGATTCCCCTAGTATGTTTTAGGGGTCATTTTATCCTTAGTCTTGGCCATTTCCTTTAATAAAGTACCATATTTCTTTATCACATCCTAATTTTTCTCACTAACTTAAGATCAAGTGATAAATTTTGAATCATTTATCTACATTGAGAGTGCAATGTGGAGATGTCCACATGATGTATTGGTGTCCCACAATTTTTTTAAATTTAAACATTTTTTTACAAGTCTAACTACCTACTATCACTTGTTGTAACACTTGTTTGTCAAAAAATTCCTTATGCATCTAAATTAACCTTTTTGAAAACCCTTTGATTTTTCTTCTTCTCTAACAACAAAAAATATTTATGTTCTCTATTTCTTATCTATGCTTGTATAAACATACCTTTATTATTGTTGCTTGTTGAAGCTACAAGAAACTATATTGTTGCTTGTATGATATCATGTTGGTAATATCATTTTGATAAGTTATTATACTTGTTTTAATATTATATTGCAGTTCTTCTTTATTATATCCTACTACATTTATATTGTCAAGTCTCTTGTTGACCGTCACCACCCTTTATCTAACCTTATACAAACACTATTTTATCAATCCTTTCAAACCTATTATTTGATATTCATAGCTTTATTTTGATTTTTCTTCTTAGTCCTAGATGTATATAGAATAAGAGCATAGAATATTTAAATCTCTATTTTCTATTTGATTGCTCATGGAGGTTAAAAGACCAATCTAAGTGCTTGACCATTCTTAGAAAGCTTGTAATCAATCACGTCCATTTTTCTCATTCTAGTTACAAGAATTTGAAGGACTACAACTGCATGAAGGTTTCATTCCCCCTTTTCCTTTCTCTTTTCATTTCATTATCTCATTTATTCTAGTTTTTTTAACTTTATTTGTGTATGATCTAGTATCCTATAGTGTGTTGCTTTAATTCTCCATGTTTTATTTTTTGTGGGTGAATTCAAAATTTGATTAAAACTTTATAGGATGATAACACACAATCAAGATGATATAAAATTACCTAGATGTTTGTGCATCATGTTAGAGTCCAAGATAGGGGGCTCTATATTTTGGTGCTAAGTTCTTTATTTTCTACTATCCTATTTTTTGTATCTAGTTTGTTATTTTAGTACTTTTAATTTTTTAATATATAAATCTATATTAGATGTCAAACAATCTCATTTATTAATTTAATAAGTTTAAAGTTTCATAAATTTTATATTGCATTTGTAGACATTGAAAATTATCACTAGGCCTGTGACTTTATTGGAACCCTTTTTTTTCATCCTTGATAATTAAATAATCTTAATTATTTAATTATTATCTAATTTTATAAAGTCTTCTATTAATAAAAATAATATAAATTATTAAATTAATTCATTTTATCCTTCTATGTCCTCTTTTAATTAATTAATTAAATTATTATTTATATAATTACATCACTAATATCTTTGACTTCTATGATTAAATAAATTTATATTTATTTAATCATTTGCCACTTTCCACTATAATTAAATAATTATTTAATTATTCACTTTTAGCTTTTTCTGTCACAAGTTAATTAAATTTTATTTAATTAAATGACTCATCATTTCTCACTTTTTGAATTAAATTTCTATTTAATCAAAAAGTTAATTTTCCTTTTCCTTTTGCATTTAAATAATGTTTCCATTATTTGAAAATGCAATTTCCCTCTCAAACTAAAGTGATTTTTATAAAAAATAGTCAATTTCCTCATTCTTCTGTCAATCTTGTTTCTATCTTATCTTGTCTCGTCTAATTTCATCCATTGATCAAAATAAAAATCATTTAATTTCGATCGTCCATTTCGCATTCAACTCTCTATAAAAGGATGTAGTCACTATCATTTTTAGAATCTAGATTATATATGTTGTCATGCAATTGAGAATAATCTTCAATGTTTTGCTTTGTCTTGGTCATAGGCTTGTTAGTGTATACTTATAATCTGAGGGCATTAATTATTTACAACAAAATGGAGAAGGGCTACAAAGGTTATCCAATCGACACATGAACCTGGTAACATCGTTTCATTTTATTTACATTTATGTTTCCTTTGTTCTTCATAGTTGATTGCGGTTTTTGTGTTTAATGATCTTAATACCTTAATATGAAATCTTAAATTATTGATCACAACATTTGTTGAAAGTTTGTCATTGATATACCTATTGGTAACATGAGCATGGATGTACAATATACATATACAGTGTTGTCATTGATGTCAACATTGTGGTTTGATATAAAGATTGATGTGTAGACTGATTGGTGAAGCATGAGTTTGTATGAGAATTATAATCCAATGCATAGATGCATGAAGTCTTGGTTCAATGCAAACAGTTGAGTGGAAGAATTGGCTAAGTGTCAAAACATAATTTTCAGTGTACATGACATCAATTTTTTGGTTCACATTGGTCCACATTGAAGAATTGTGCTTTACAATTCTAAGGAAATTTGTTAGATGTCAGAGGAGTCTAAATCCAAATTTTCATGCCTTTTGGCCCTCTAGTGCAAAAGTTATGAGTAATAGTATATCATGCTTGCCAATGCAAAGTACATGTTTTGTTAAGTCTACACTTCACTGCAGAATAATATCCAGTCTTTCAGATTTGTGGAAGTGTTTATAGGTGTCAGTTGAATTTTGGAGGTCCACATGTTGGTTTGAGGATGATCAGTTGGCTTGTTTTGATGTTAGGTCTCCAACGGTGCTGACCTAATATGTTTAAGGGTATGTAGAGTGTAAATAAGTGTTGATACATTATGTGGGAGATATTATAGGTCCATTCTGACCTATTTGAGTTCATTATAAGTTTTGGTTGTGGTGTGAAGTATCTTTTGGGCCAATAGGTTATTATCTTGCATGATACATCTAATTAGGTTGACCTAGTTGATGTTGCAAGAGTTTGCAAATATAATGGGTATAAGATCTTTTTGGTGTTGGAGGAAGTAGATCATGAGATGATAGCAAATATACAAGTGTTGTTGATGTGAATTGTTCGAATGTGTAATATCTAGTGCATCCTATTCATTTCTATTTTGAATAGAAGTGACATATTATTGTTAAAAATATTCCAATCTCTTCAATTTTTTATTGGATTACTCATATATTTTCCTATGCATAGTCTATAGAGCTCTCACTAAGATTCATTTTTCCCTAAAACCACTTAGGACCTAGAATATAATTAGTATGAAGGGATTGACAAAGGAAAAATTAGGGGAGAAAGCCACCTCTTGCAACTATCAAAACAAACATTATAAATTTCTCTACAAGCCTCCAAGTCCAAATATCAAAGATGAATATAATTCTAAAGAAATTTGGTCATAGATTCAAATCTATAAAAGGTCTAATCTACATAAAAGGTTTAGATCCACAACTATGATTATTATATGCATGGAAAAATGACCAAAAATTACCTAGGATGAAGACCAATACATTTTTTTATCTTGTCAACGGACATCAAACAAAAAATATGATTATTATATGCATGGAAAAATGACCAAAAATTACCTACAATAGAATATTCCTCTCCAAGTCCTAGAGTTGAGTACCCAAATCCTCTTTATTATTATTTTTCTTATCGATGAGCATGATCCTGTAGTGTTTCTAAATTGGCCCGTAATTTATAGATGTATGTATTTATTAACCATTTATTGGTGAACATAATTGATCTTGCACCTCTAGAGTTTGGACTTAGGGTTTTAGGGTTTTACATTTAAAAATTTTATTACTTCATATTTCAATTATGATCTAATTTATATTTATTACAATTTGGATTCATCCTTGTGTACTAGAATTGCTAAATCTTCATTATATCCATGTCTCTTCCACACTTCAGATACATTTAATTTCTTAGTATCATTTATGATATAACCACATTTAAGTGACACATCTAGCAATGTTGTATATGATTTTTTTAAAATTAGTTGACCACTCATGCTACTATTATGCCTAGTGATGGTATTCTTCCTACATTCTTGATGCTAATTCAATTTCCCTAAGTTTATGTCCTTTTGATATTTCATCTTGTGAGAAGTCTATAAACTTCACTTACATAATATTGGAAAATATTATCTCATGAATAGTGATGTGTTTGATCATAGTTGTCATTTAAATAAGCCTCCTCATGATATATTCTCTTGAGGGCATCTATCTATGATGATTTTCCTAGTGATGAGCTTTATAATTATTGTACTTTTATCACTAGTGGTGTGCCTCTACATGGTATTCCTTGTTTGTCTTCACATGATATCATTACCCCTATGTATCTCATAATATTCCTTTTGTTTGTTGGCTCATGGTATCATGATGATGTATTTAGAAAGGAGCCTAGCAATAGTTATTTATCTTCTCATAATGTGGTTGATGAGTCTTTATTTCATTATGATTTGGTTTATGATGCACATTCTTTTCAAGCACTATAATATTGATTGAGTAAAAATTAAGATGTCTTACACGTTAGATAATTTTTATCTTCAAGTTATAACAAAAAACTAAATAGTTTTTCCATTTGTGTTATTTTCACCATCTATCCAAATAACCCTTGCATTGAACCTTCACAACAACAATATTTGTCTATGTTACATTGTATTTATCATATTCTAGTGCATACCTAACATATATATAATCTTTATTTTATTTTCATTCTAACACTAATTTTTCCTCTTTATCTATGATTTATTTTTCATAAACTTTATTCACATGTTTTTCTATGGTGTCAACTTTTAGCTACAATGTCTTGCCCCTACCATATTTCTAATTTTAAATCTTCATTTTTTGAAGTTCATATTTTTTTTCATTCTCCACTAGTTCAATGAATGGGTACTTTGACATCCAATAAATCTAAAAGTTCCCTAACATATACCTCTTACATCTAGTTTTTGATTTGACCTTTCTTTTCTTCTTTTATTCATGATGTTCATTTCCATGAACATTTTTTGAGATTGATTCTTTCATATTTTTTCTCTTGCTACCTTGGGACTTCTCCAAAGTAACATCATTTTTTCCATTTTCATACATCTAAATACAATATTGCTCTATAAAATTCTCATGTTCATCAAAATATGGCAAAACCCTTAATGATGTAGCTTGATTTTCTTAACTATACACATTGTCAAAGGTAAACCATTGTAGTGCTCTTCAATTAAATTATCTCTAAATTTATTCAAGAGAAAGATATTATCATATATATATGCTCACAATATAAAGATAAAAAGATCTAACATGTGCATGAGCATGGTCATTTCCACTAAATGTGTATAGCATAAGTTCTTTAATAATGTGTGCATTAGAAATAGCATGAATTAATTTATCACAAAATGGTGAATCATCACTAACATCGTTGAGGTTACCATGAGTTGCTTGAGAAATACATCATCATTAATAGGTGTTACAACATCATGTGAGGGTAAATATATAATTTAGGACTTCTTCATTAAACATATCATAAAAAATAATAAAAAAGTATTCAATGATAAATCACCATCACTTGTCATAGAATAAGTATAATTTCATGGATCTCAGGAATTGGTGAATTCAAAGCATCTAAAGTAAAAGAAAAAGTAATGGCAAGATCCATGAATGATAATAAATTAGATACATAAGCATACAATTTATCCATAATACATACACCATCATATTTATGGTAAAAATGATATATAGTATTGTTAAGGATAAAGAATGAAATTTAATGGACTAGGAAAATACATTTTCAAATTTTTGATATATAAGCATGATTAGCTGAAAACTTTATAAAATAATAAGAATTGAAAAATTATTGATTAAAAACAAGAATAAAAACTTAAATAATGGTAAATCTTATAAAGTCATCATAATGTAGAAAAATCATATACCCTATAATTATCTAGATCTAATAAAACAACAAATATAATTAAAACATAAACCATAAAAATAAAGTAACTTTACACAATTCAAACAATTTAAATCTGAAAACATTGCCTAATAATGAAATGAACAAAAGTAAATGTAAAAAGGACACAGATAGGATTCCGCTTAGTCTTCTCACCTTCGTATTGAGCACTCAAAGTGACCCCACTTCTCTCTCTTTCTCTCTTCATTTTAACACAGTACGCTTACCCGCCCTCTCACATGGTTTACTGGGCTAAGTCGGTGAAAGAGACATAAAGACACTTCTCCACTTGATAAGAAGGAGGTATTTTTCCACAGCGTGTCAAATTATGATATTGCTATCAGGATTCAACCGTGTAGTTTCGAGTCAAACTCATTGACCCATATTTCATGAGTAGTGGTTCAACAAGAAGTGTTGTCCACTTATTCTCCACTTATTTCCTCTGCTTTCCCCAACAAGTGTTGTCCACTTATTCTCTGCTACGCCTCTTGCTCGCTACTTTCTTCTTTCCACTCCTTTCCTGGGCTAAGTCGGTGAAAGAGACATAAAGACACTTCTCCACTTATTTCCTCTGCTTTCCCCAACAAGTGTTGTCCACTTATTCTCTGCTACGCCTCTTTGTCGCTACTTTCTTCTTTCCACTCCTTTCCTCTGCTTTTCCCCATCAAATGTTGTCCACTCATTGTCTGCCACGCCTCTTGCTCCGTACTTTCTTCTTTTGTTACAAGGAGCTTAACAGTGGCTTCATTGCTTCATACCATTACCATTGGCCTTTTGATTTTCAAGCATTTCTGCATTAAGCCAGAAATATCCATTTATTATTTTCCTGGTTTCTGTTCGCCTCAGTTTATAGCAAAGCCTCCGCTTAGCCTGTCAAGCATTTCAGATCTCAAGCTACTTTTATCAGCATTCTTCTTTGTTTCTATTTGTATCTAATGGCAGCCCCGTCTAACCCCGCTAGGAATGCTTTTGATGGCTTAATAAACCCTTCCCATTCAGCTGAATCCTCGTCCGGAATGAAACATCTTCCCTACGATGTCTTTATAAATCATCACGGAGGAGATACTAAACACACGGTAGCCAACAGTCTCTACCAGAAGTTAGATGCTACTGGACTGAGAGTTTTTCTGGACAAAAATGAGCTGAAGCCTGGGGATTTTTTCCCTACAGCTTTACAAGAAGCAATGGCTAGCGCTTCACTGCACATAGCCATTTTTTCTGAGAATTACGCACAATCCCCTTGGTGTTTGGCTGAGCTGGCGTTCATGCTGCAAACCGGCATCATTTTTATTCCCATTTTATATCGTGTTGAGCCCTCTACTTTAAGGTGGGCGATTGAAGAAAAAGGAATTTATGCAGATGCCTTTTCCAAGCATGAAATGAAGAACAGGTACACCTCAAATACCGTTCCTCTGTATTGTCTGCTGGATGCGCGTTTGATCGTAAAGCTTAATTAATTAAAATTAAAATATATTATTATCATGAAATATTCTCAATTATTATTACCTTCTCCTTTTTATTTGTCATATATCAGAGTTGAGTTGAGTTTGTTCTATTGTGCTTGCATGCTGTTCCACCAAACCAGATACAGCTCAGAACAGCTTCAAAGCTGGAAAATGGCACTCCATAAAGCTTCATTGTACACTGGCGAGATCATTGATAATCAAGGGTAAGTACAAAACAAAATTTCTCCTCCATTTATCTTATCAAATCTTCCTTGCATGTATCTTTTGGTAGGGGTTTCTTTTGGTTGTCTATTATATGTCCGAGCGTTAAGTTTGTTCCTAATTTTCACATAAGAATGATATCTTACAACAAATGAATTAGAAATTAATTCTTATGCTCAAAGCAAATTATGTTATGGATTTGATGTACATATAAATTTATGTATGGATATTTATTCGTGTAAATGAAAAATAAAGGTCAATTATGTTCAAATTGATTTTAAAATCAAAATAAATTATATGTTTTCTTTCTATTAATTATAAGTTATGGTTATGGTCATTTTTCACGAATTATGTGAATTAATAATTAATTCTTATTTCACACTTAAATATGTATTGATATTTATAGACATATCAAAAGTGATTTTACACATTATATGAATCATCCAAAAGATAAACATGAGCTATGGACAAAAATAAAAGAACCTCATTTTTTTAAATAACTACATTTTTGTGATAAAACAAATACTCTTGCACTTCTTGTGTTTTCTCCAAACAAATAGATATTATGCACTCATTTACTACTACACAATTTGCTCGCTTCTTTCTTCTTTGTTAATTTGCAATTCAATTCCTATCTTTTTGGCATCACACATTTACCATTAGTCTTTTGTCTTTCAAACATTTCTACATTAAGCCAAATTTATTTGTTTTTCTTGTTTATGTTTGCCTCATTTTATAACAAAGCCTCAACCTTAACCTATAAAGCATGTCAAACACCAAGTTGCTTTTACTTGCATTGATCTTTGGTTCAATTTGTATGCGATGGAAACCTCTTCTAACATTATGGACAACCTTAAGTAAGGCCTACAAAATGATTTTGATGACTACAAATTGTCCTACCTATTTCTATTGCAGCCAAATAAGTGTATTCCATACCACTTGCTTTCAAGATGCTCTAAGAATTGCACCACCTACTGGAGCTTTTGAAACTATAATAACCTATGCTTATATTTTCATTACATTCTCATCTATAACAAACCGCATGTCCCACGATATATTTATAAATCATTGTTTACAAGATGTCAAACATATGATGACCAAATGTATGTAGAATTCCCTAGATACCATGAGACTACAAGCATTCTTCAATGAAGATGAGTTAAGCTTGGGATTTATTTCCTAGAGCTCTAGAAGAAGCCATGCCTACTCACCTCAAATTATTTCAAAAAATTATGTACAATCCACTTGTTGTTTGGCAAGACTAGCTTTTATGGTGAAAACTTGCACTACAATTATCTCCATCTTCTATCATGTTAAGCCTTTTGAGTTAAGTTAGATTGTTGGAGGAAGAGGAATATATGTAGATTCCTTCTCTAAGCATGAAAAGAAGGATGCATACAATGTAGAAGTGCTTCAATAGTGAAAACAAAATGTCCAAGAATTTTCACATTGTATTGGCAATATCATTAAGAATAGTAAGTGTCTTAATGCTCTTCCTCCCATTAGAGGTTAAGTGACATCCCTTAACACATTTTTTAATCTTAAAATGCTTGTTATTTTTTATTTTCTTTGTATTTATTCACTTGAAATTTTAAGGTATGATTGACAATTTTAAATAGAGCTAAAATACATATTTTTTCATCATAAAATGTTTCCTTAAAATTTAAAGTTAAATATTAAAATTAAATTTTTAAATTTGTATTTGAAATTTATATATTAATATTTACAAGTAACTATAATGAAGTGTTTTATTTTTACATTCCCAAAGCATTATGGGTCTTATTTATTATGAAACAAATAAAGAGGTGTAGTTTTATTTATTAGGAAGATGACCTAATACATACTAAATTCTTAAGAGTCATCAATACGTCTCTTTGTCTTAATGTTTTCCTTCAAATTTCTTCCTTTAACCTTCATTCTAAAACTATAAGCAAACTTAATAAATTATGGTTTATCTTTCTTTTTAGCAAATTTTAATTTAATATATTTTTCTTACAATTTCAATAATCTATGTTGGTTACTTATAAACATTAATTATGTTGAGAGGTATTATATTGTGTAGATAAAAACTAAAATAAAACCAATATATATTAAAAAAATTAAAACTATAAAATTAAAAATATGGCCAATATAATTAAATGGTAACACGTAAGTATATAATTACACAGAGACATGGAGGCTCATATGTGACCATATACATAAAAAAATCCTAAACTTATCTTTGATAACCATTTAAATATGTCAAATAATTATTATTTAAGATTAAAACACATACATGCATAAGTATAAAAACATAGTTGCTAGGAGATTGGTACTGGTACAAAAAAAATTTAAATAGGAGACGGGGGTACTTGGAGACGCCATTTTTTTTAATATAAATAAAAAATTAAAAAAAATAAAAATTTAATAATTTATAGAAATTATGAAAATAAAATTAATAATTTATAGAAAATATGAAAATATGATGACATTGAATTTTCAAAACAATAATTTAATCACTCTTAGATGCGTAAAATACATTATGCTTTAATTTTTAAAGTTTCAAATTTTTAAACTTTAAAGTTTTTTGAGGTATTTTAGTTGGAGACATCGTTTTCTACACTAGGAGACAACAGGGTACTTGGGAAACTTCGACGAAAGCCTCCATTCTTTTGGAGGCATCTCAAGAGACAATACTGATCTCTGAGACGTCTTTGTCTCTGAGATGTGTCTTCATCTCGAAGACACGTCTCAAAGAGGGGAGACGTGTCTCTTGACAACTATGCATAAAAATGATTGATGGAGTTCTAGGAGGTGAGTTTTTTTGCTTGGCCAACAAATTTGTATTAGGGGGAGAAGAGATGAAGTGGATGCAATTGAAGCTGTGATGTGGTGTCCCTTCCACTCTTTAGTAGACTTGCATATAAGGGAACCACTTTTCTACAAAGAAGCTGCCACATGAGTTTGGATGTAGCCCTACAATTTTGAACTCTCCATTCCAACTCTAAGAAATTAGTTGGAAAGATAATATGTATAGTCCACAAGATTCCTTTTTGTGTAGTGATGTATGGTTTAAATATTGAAATTTGCATATTCATTTCAATTCTCATTTAATTATGTTAAAAGGTGTTCTATAGCAACATTTGAAATCTTATGTTGTGATTTAAATTTAAATTTGATAATCATTTTCATGTCAAGTAATTAATATTTAATATTTTATATAAATATAATATTCTCTATATTTTTTAAAGTAAAACATAAAAAAAAATAGAAAAATAAGAAATAATGACTTTTTCAAAAATAAATTTGAAATTTACATTACAAAATAAAATAATTATTTAAATAAAGATAAAATAAATAAATAAAAAAAATAAAATAAAACATTCTTAAAATGAAATTAAAATTTGTTTTATGTTATATAAATATAATATTAAAATAAAATAAAAAACTCTTGAGAGTAAATAAAATAGATGTATTTTATATTTGTATTAATATTTATTATATTTTTAAAAGTAAAAATAAATTTTAAAAATAAAACAAAAGAATTATTAAAATAATGAAAGATATTTTTTTCAAAAATAAAATTAAAATTAACTCTTCAAATCAAATAAACTAAATACTAGCAATTGCACCTTGGTGTGCAATGGATACGCCAAAGAGGTATTGAAGGGGTGAGATTGATTTAACCATCTTGCATTGTTTCTAATCATCTCTTGAACGCTGATTTTAGTAATTAGCTTGGCATTCTCAACCATTACACCCAATTATGAATCCCATGTGGGGTGGAGGCCCTAGGTCGATTGGCTAAAGTATCTTATTGTGGGCAAGAGGTCACAAGGTCCAATCTCCCCCTCGTCCCCATGGTATCAGAGGGTGTGTCGCACCAACATCATCGATCATGTGAAATTTTTTTACCAAGCATAGTATTGGCTAGGCAAAAATATTTCATCACCTAAACCAATCTTACCTTAGAGTTTCATCTAAGATAGAGGATATGAACAATGTTCATCCTCACAAATAAAATAGAGTTGAATGAAATGATTAGAATGCTCTTCTTTTCCAATTTTCCTTTTATAAACACTTTAGGAATTTTTTGAAAATTATAATACTTTATGAAAATTATAATTTAAAATCACATTTTAATAATAATCCTTCAACTCAATAAAAATAACTTTATTTTTGTTTTCCCCCAACTTTGATCATTGAGAAATATAAAACTTCCCCCTATTAAAATGCCAGTTGAACCTATGATGGGTGTTCAAATGGGATTTCTTGTTGCCTATATGGTATGTTGTAAATGGTCTCAATAGGTAGTTTTAAAAAAAAGAGACATTGCTCTTGGGGTGTTAAATGAGAAATCTGAGAAGTAAGCCTGCACTACAATAATGTGCATTGTATCGGATATTCAGTGATAATAAAGAGAATTTAACTGAAGCATAGCACCAGAGAACTTGATTAGATATGCAGCTACAAGAATCCTGCCATATATGCACGATTGAGATCATATTGAAATGTTTGAAGGTTACTATGTCCTGGTACGAGTGCAACATGGTGTAGATTTGAAAACAAAATGCCTCTCCTCTAAAACCAGTTGATACAATAAATTGAACAGCAGAAAGATAAAAGAAAAATATAGTTATAAACTAGATCATATGCTATTCTATTCAAAACCTTTCAATAGACTTAATAATCTGCTTTGTTTTGAAAACAAAGTTCTCTGTTATTGCAGCTTCTTAAAAAAGAATACATAACCAAGATATAGAGAGTTCGATGTTCCTAATTTAAAACAAGGTGAATCTTCTAAACTTAGCATGCAACGCATGCTTTATTTGCAAAAAGCAAAAATACAAAGCTTTAAAAGAAAAACTGCTTTAAAACTAAACTTGTAGATAAGGATAGCAGCCTTTTTCCCTTATTACAACTAAAACTTAAAGAAAATCTTAAAAAAACTATGACTGAGAATGGTGAGCTTTTTCTAGGCTAGAAAAACAAATCTTATCGTATCAATTATCTTTTCATGATAAGAGTCCGCCAGCATCAATTATCCACATACTCGGACCCCTTGATGCTAAGAGGGCTCACAATCTGATCTCAAAGTAACTTAAACTGATCTCTTGCAACTGCTTTGGTGAAGATGTCTGCTAACTAATCCTAAGTGCTGATGTGTTTCAATTCAACTTCCTTCTTCTGTACTAAATCATGGATGAAGTGATACTTAAAATCAATATTGTGATGAACCAGATTCTTTGCTAACTTGATGGCACTTATATTGTCACAATAAATCACTGTAGGCTGAATCTGTTTCTCACCAATTTCTTCTAAAACTTTTCTAAGCCAGAGAGCTTGTGTACCTGCTAAAGTAACTGCAACATACTCTACTTCTGTGGATGAGAGAGCAACCATGCTTTGCTTCTTGGAACTCCAAGTAATCAAACTAGTACCAAAGGAGAAACAATTTCCAGATGTAGACTTACGATCATCCATACTACCTCCCCAATCTGAATCACTAAAGCCAACAAGATTGAACATTGTAGAAAAATAGTAATGAATACCAAAATCTAGAGTGCCTTTCACATACCTCAAAATTCTTTTAACTGCCTTCATGTGTATTTCTGATGGATTTGTCATATACCTTGAAACAAGTGAAACTGAATATGCAATATCAGGCCTTGTGTGGGTTAGAAACATCAAACTCTCAATAATACTTCTGTAAGCTGTCTCATCAACTAATTCAGCACCATCATTCCTACTCAACACAACTCCATGAGCACTTGGAGTGGAGTAGGTTTACAATCAACCATGTCAAACTTCTTCAACATATCTTTTGCATATTTGGTTTGGCAAATGAAAATTTCATTTTTACATTGATAAACCTCCATTCCTAAAAAATATTTCATGAGACCAAGACCTTTCATCTCAAATTCTTTCATCATAGCAATTTTGAACTCATCTTTCATCTTAGAACGGCTACCCATATACAACAAATCATCAACATACAAACTTATAATAATAATATCATTACCTTCTTGTTTGTAGTAAAGGGTAGGTTCACTCTTACTTCTCTTGAAGCCATTCTCCTGAAAATATCCATCAATTCTTGCATACCATGCTCTTGGTGCTTGCTTGAGGCCATACAAAGCCTTCTTCAATTTGTAGACATGATTCTCTTTTCCTTCCACTTGAAAACCTTGTGGCTGTTCCACATATACTTCCTCTTCTAAGTACCCATTCAAGAAGGCACTTTTCACATCCATATGTTGTATGCTCCAGTTCTTTTGAGCTGCTAATGAAATTAGCATTATGATGGTCTCTTGTCTTGCAACTGATGAAAACGTCTCTTCATAATCAATCCCATACTTTTGTGTGAAGCCTTTAGCAACTAATCTTGCCTTATGCCTTTTAACACTTCCATCACTGTTATGCTTAGTCTTGTAGATCCATTTGGTGCCAATATTTTTCTTGTCATGTGGAAGCTCTGTAAGCTCCCAAGTATCATTCCTATGAATGGAATCCATCTCTTCTTGCATTGCTTGCATCTAGACCTCATTAGTACATGCTTCTTCAAAACATGATGGTTCAAAATCAACCTTGGTAAATAAAGCAAAATTAACTGTCTCACCTATTGGATTTTCTTCATGTGCTTGATTGGCACTCCTTTGATAAATATCACTCAAACTTTTTACCTTCCTTCTAGAACTTGGAGTTGAAGATGGACTTGAAGAATTAGATGAGGGGTTGCTTGGTGGATTTATAGCAATTGGGACAGCAACATTAGTGGGCTGCTCATGATCAATATCATCATTCAAAACAGATTTTGACTTCTCCATTTGGCCTTTTTGATGACCATAAACTCCCCCTTCATCAAAAATCACATCTCTTGAAACAATAAGCTTATTAGTGAGAGGATTATATAACTTGTAAGCTTTGCTTTCCTCACTATACCCAACAAAAATACATGACTCACTTTTAGCATCTAACTTTTGTCTATTCTGATCAGGTACATGAACATAAGCTAAACATCCAAAAACTCTAAAATGATTAACATTAGGCCTTTTCTCATACCATGCTTCATAAGGAGTCATCTTCTCAAGTGCACTAGTGGGACTTTGATTGAGAATATACACTGCTGTAGCAACTGCATCTCCCCAATAAGAGTTACTCAATCCCTTGGTTTGTAACATGCTCCTTGCCATTTCTACCACAGTGCGGTTTTTCCTTTCAGCTACCCCATTCTGTTGAGGTGTGTATGGAGTGGTGAGCTGCCTCTTGATGCCATTCATATCACAATAATCTTGAAAGGCTCTTGAACAAAATTCTCCTCCACGATCAGTTCTTAAACATTTGATTTTGCACCCTTTCTCATTTTCCACAAGTGCTTTAAACCTCTTGAATGTATCAAGGGCTTCATCCTTAGCCTTCAAAAAATACACCCAACATTTTCGTGAGTAATCATCAATAAAAGTGATAAAATATGATGACTTACCCAAACTCTTTGTTTGCATCGGTCCACAGATATCTGAATGAACAAGTTGAAGGGGGTAATGGGCCCTCCATGCAGTGCCTTTTGGAAACCTTTCCCTTGCATGCTTTCCTTTAGCACATCCTTCACAAACCTCCTTGTGCTCTTCAACCTTGGGCAAACCAGAAACTAACGCTTGTGAGGTCAAAAGCTTCAAACTGTGAAAGTTTAAATGGCCATACCTTAGATGCCATAGCCAACTTGTATCCTCAAATGCCATATTGGCAAGGCTGCTGTTATGTTCACCAAATCTCAATGGGAACATCCTATTTTTCATCATAGGAACAACTGTGACTACTCTGTTTCCCTGACTCTTATCAAAAATTGTACATTTCTTATTTTCAAAGACAACTCTATAGTTCTTCTCACATAATTGTCCAACACTTAACAAATTATGTTTTAACTCAGGAGTGTAATAAATATCTTTAACACTCTTCATACCTTCTTTTGTGTGGACCTCCATAGCACCTTTTGCAGCAACCACCAATGATTTATCATCACCGAGCTGAATCTTTGACTTGAAACTTTCATCCTTTGTTGAAAACAACTTCCCATTTCCTGACATATGGTTAGAGCATCCAGAATCTAGGTACCAAACATCTTTACTAGTATTTTCACTTTTAGAATAAGATAAGAATAAATTATCTGGAGGATTTTCATAACTTTCTTGAGCATAATTAACATTTTTACCTTCTTTTAATCTACATTCTCTTTCAAAATGTCCATACCTATTACAATGGTAACATTGAACATTCCTTTTATCAAATCTTCCTCTACCTCTGCCTCTTGAACCACCTCTTCCTCTTGAAAAACCTCTGCCTCTACCTCTTGAATTATTCTGATTTTGACCTTTACCTTGGCTTTGATTGCTTTTGCTACTACTGCTGCCATCATCATTCTTTGTGATTTGTACTTTGGAGGAAAAGGCTTTCTCAACACTTTCTCCAAAATAATCTTTTAATCTTTCTTCATGTGAGATCAAAGATCCAACGAGGTGATCGAATTGAAGGGTTGTGAAATCCTTACTTTCTTCCATTATTATGGCGACGTGATTCCATCTTGGTGTGAGAGATCTCAACACCTTTTTTATCAGAACCTCTATGTTCACAGTTTCTCCAAGTGTAGCCATCTTATTGACCACATCTTTTACTCTAACACAATACTCACTCACACTTTCTACTTCTTGCATCTTTAAATTCTCAAATTCTCTCTTCAATGTCTGTAACTTAACAACTTGGACTTGATCACTGCCTTGGTAAGCTTCTTTTAGAGTCTTCCAGGCATCCTCAGCTGTCTTTGCACCTGCAATTCTTGGAAATAAACTCTTGTCTAGAGCTATTTGAATATGAAACAATGCTTGAAAATTCTTCTTCTTAGCTTCCTTCCTTGATGTTCTTTCATTGACTGGGAGGGCATTCCAATCAACTGGCTCCTGGTAACCTGATTCAACAATCTCCCACAAATCTTTTCCTATTAAAAATGTCATCATTTTTATACACCAATAATCATACTCATTACCATCAAATTCTGGAATGGGCAAGCTGTTAGAATTTGACATGATAATCTTTGGCGAAATTCGAACAACTAGATCTTAAACCCAAAACAAAATACCTGCTCTGATACCAAATGTAGATTTGAAAACAAAATGCCTCTCCTCTAAAACTAGCTGATACAATAAATTGAACAATAGAAAGATAAAAAAAATACAGTTATAAACTAGATCATATGCTATTCTATTCGAAACCTTTCAATAGACATAATAATCTGCTTTTTTTTGAAAATAGAGTTCTCTGTTATTGCAGCTTCTTAAAAAAGAATACAGAACCAAGATATAGAGAGTTCGATGCTCCTGATTTAAAACAAGGTGAATCTTCTAAACTCGGCATGCAACACATGCTTTATTTGCAGAAAGCAAAAATACAAAGCTTTAAAAGAAAAACTGCTTTAAAACTAAACTTGTAGATAAGGATAGCAGCTTTTTTCCCTTATTACAACTAAAACTTAAAGCAAATCTAAAAAAAACTATGACTAAGAATAGTGAGCTTTTTCTAGGCTGGAAAAATAAATCTTATCGCATCAATTGTCTTTTCATGATAAGAGTCTGCCAGCATCAATTATCCACACATGGGAGTCTTGTACCAATGTGATATTTAAATTAAAAGGGGAGAGTTTTTCTGCACGGCCATTTGTAAATGGAAAGCAGATTGAAAATGATGTAATTACAAGTCATTTCAGTATCTATAGCAGTAAAGTAGGGTGTGCCTCCGAAGAAGACTTCTGGTCCAAAGTCTCAGCAAGTGCTAATTTGTCATAAACCTTGGCTACAACGTGATCCAACTTACTACCATTCAAGAATGTACTTGCTATAGTAGTTTTGACCATGCTTCAAACAATATTCTGGTCAGATTAAACATATTTGATGGAACGGTTTCTCATTATTTTCATTCAAGCTCTCGAAGATACAAGATTCAACATTTATTTTAGAGATTTTATTGGTATTAGATGAATGCTACTGCTTTGTCTTGGGTTTAGTTTGGTCTTTAAATATGTATATCAAATGACTACAATGCAAACCTACACGCAACCAAAGCTTCAGTTCGAGTGGCAGAGGAATTATTAGATGGACTCCTTGAGCAGTTTAGCATTTGTGAACATAAAGTTGCCAATGTCTGATCAGACAATTAAAGTTTTGAAGCCTCCGTTGGATAATATCAGGAATATATATGATGAGGTGCATGCAGCCTTTGTGGAGCCCATAGAAGTGGACATTTTGAGTTACAGGGAAAAATGTCGATCACTAAAGAAGGAGAGTTTGGTTAATATTGATATATATAGATGTCTTATTGACTTCAATGTTTGCATAGATTCATAAAAATGGCATGGATGAAAGGATTATTATAGTGGCATTTCTACATTTCGAACTGTAGAAACAAATCTTTCATTTGGAAAACATTTTCAATGTGGTCTATTTTCTCAAACTGTGTCAGTGAGAAAATAGTGAAATACTTGATTTGCTCATGGTATTGAGGTGTGTGAAAACAACAAAAGGTTACATTACTGATAATGCATTCCTACAGGAGTTCCTAGATTGAGTAACTGCACAAGGCAGTGAATGCGCTTTACACCATTGTCTAAAAAATGCGTTTAAAATGATGACTGTGAGATTAAATGTCGCTATGAGTTATGGTGGAAGTGATTACAATGTTAGATGGTTTCCATGGGCGATCAAGTTGTAGTTAGAATGCAAACGACATGGTCAGTATGAGGTAGAGTTCAATTGGTACATTGCGAATATGCTGGCATTTCCCTCCGTGTTATGAGCAACTGCATGTTTAATGCAATTGATAATTGTGAAATAGCAGGATATGATAAATCATCAAACACGTTGAAAGTGCAGAAAAAAGGTAAAGGCAAATTGAAAATCTTCACGATATTTTGCATTAATTGGATAACGAACATCAGGCCCATTGCAACTACATGATAATTAATTACGCCGACAAACATTGAAGGGGCGAGATTGATTTAACCGTATTGCTTTCCTTCTAATCATCTCTTGTTCGTTGATTTTAGTAATCAGCGTCACATTCTCAAATAGGACATGCCTTCCGCGTAAATATAGATAAAATAAAATAATTCTAAAATAAATAAAATTATTTTTAAATAAATTTAATTTAAAATATATATATTTTTGTTATATTTTATTTTTGATATACAATGTAATAAAATTTATTTATATTGATTTAAAATTTACCATTAAATTATAGATGGAATAAATAAATAAACTATTTATAAATTTAATTTTAGAAAAAATATATTTCCATGATATTTTTTATTGTAAAAAGCAGTAGAATCTATTTATGTTGATTTAAAATCGATATTTAAATCGAATGCATACCAACGAGTGAAAAATGACAAGCATGCATGTTTATTTATTATTGACAGTTAATAATTCTGTTTATGCTTCTACGAGTATATTGGGAACCATTTTCGATGTTTTTTTTAATTTTATTTTAAAAAGCTCGCCTCACACTCATCTTTTCAAACCTTCCCTAGCATGCGTTTCGGTTCGTTGCATTCTCAGTTTGTTCCGCGTATTTAATAGTGTTCCACATGTTCATTATTCAGTGACGAGGAGGTGGTGGTAAGGAATGTGGTGAATCGTGTATTAAAAGAATTGAAGAAGGTGCGATTAGATGTTTTCAAGCATCCGGTGGGTTTGGATGAAGTTGAACAAGAATTTCACAACATTGCACTTCAATCTGCGGGGCCAATACAAATGGTGGGGATCTGGGGCATGGGTGGTGCGGGCAAAACCACCCTCGCAAAGCATCTCTATAACAAGAAATGCTCTATCATTAAGAGGTCAAGTTTCCTTTTCGATGTTCGTGAAGCTGCAAGGAAAGGGGGATTGCATGAGAAACAAAAAAAACTTCTGGAGGACCTTGACTTCAAAGGCGAAGGTGCAATTTTTGACAATTTTGACGAAGGCAAAGAGATTCTAAAAAGCCGTTTGAGATCTCTTTCTGTGCTTATCGTCTTAGATGACGTGGATCACGAAGACCAACTAGATGCTCTACTGCCAGCAAGGGACAGCCTTGGCGATGGAAGTCTGATTATTGTTACCACACGCGAGTTGCGTGTTCTTCAAGCGTGGGACATCTCCGCTATATATAAAATCAGAGCGCTCAATCACATTGGACGCCCTTCCAAATCTTGGAGAATTAGCTTCTCTGGAAGAATTTGAATTGAAAAAATGTCACAAATTGGAGAAGGTAGAAGGTTTAGAACGATTGACATCTTTGAAGAAATTGGAAGTACATGCCCATTCGAAGGGGTCGTTTACAGTCAGCTTGGATCGTTGGGAGAGATTGAAGTCGCTGGTAGTCGTAGCAGACGACATAATACTTGTTGAACCATTCATCAGTGACATACAGGTAATAGAAAATAGTTGAATTACAAATATAGAAGTCTATTTATTATTACGGGTCATTTGATTTTGTGCTGCCTGTGCCTTTTGCAAATAATGTGCAGAAATGGCCGAAGGAAGTGATATTATGCACGAGGGCAGTGATTGATGTGGGCTCGCTGAAAAAGTTCTTTACGTCTTTTCCTCTGAAATGCCTGGCCTTATTTCGGTTAGACGGAGCCGTAAAATTTAGAATGCCGGAGAGTGCCGCCAATGCCATTCTGATATGCTTTATAATAGATTATGCATATCCCCACTTAACCTTAACTCTATACACCAGAGGCGATCATTTTAGTACCGAAATGAGTAATGGAAAATGGCTATGGATGGGCATTTTCCCACAAGGTTCAAATTGGCTTCAGTCAGAATCTTACTATCTTCAGACATCCCATCAGTTGAAAGTGAAAGAGGCGTGGTCAGTGGTGGGCGAAGAGGGGAGAATAGTAGAGGCTTTCCGTCAGCTTTCCCAAAGGTAACGAATGCTGAACTAGTTTTATACAAAAAACAACTGTAAATCTTCTCTTCAAAAATAATATATTTTGATTTGTCTTTGGCCGTATATATTTGTGATGGTGTAATAGGTAGAATTCTGGGTTAAGAAGGATAGATGCGATAAGGGCACAACTTAATTTAGAAGTCCATAACAGGTGGACACGGATTAATCAAGCAATAAATAATGGAAAGTATAATTAAATTATACACAGTAATAAATTTATGATAAATTCCTTAGTTTTATAAAATAAAATTGATTGGTTTTTGTTAATAATGATTTTTTTTATATTTCAAAGTTTGGATTTGTATAAGATAGTTTTGTGTATAGTGTTAGTTTTTAAAATGTTTGAACTACAATTTTAGACATTACATTTAAAATCAAGGGTTGTGGATGAATATCAACCTAAGGTAACGAGATAAAGGCATGACAAGACCATAGGTAGTTAAGGATCAACTCTTGAGGTGGTTTTTCTTCACTTTAGGCTACACTGGGTTTGGAATGGTAATCATTAAGGTTCTTAGAAGAAAATTAAATATAAATAAAAAATATATAATTGACCTTTAAAACAAATCTGTCTTGCTCACATGAAACTCCCAAAGAATTGTCACTGTAGCTTTAATATGTAGGTTCGTAGACTCAAAGCCTAAAGAACTCCTTTATGCATATAAGAGCACAATTGTATATGTAACTAAAAATAAAAATAAATTTATCTCTTTATATGAATTCCCTTATGCTTTGCATGCAAATGTGCAATCTATAACCACACTTAGACAATTATCTTAATGCCAATTAGCTTGAGCTCACAAAGATTTGGTAAAGGTTATACAACTAAATCATTAAACTGGGCATAATCTAATCTTTTCTTAGGCTACTAAGGAACAAAAAGATGCACTTAAATGAGAAATATTGATCACTAAGTCAAAAGGACCAACGCATATCTATTGGGAAACTAAGTCATAATTATGAGAGCGAGGGATTCTTATGAGCCTATAATAGACAATTAGATAAATGTATATGCATGAAAAATCAAAGATAGTAGAAACATCACATAGTTAAGCATACTTTAAAATGTCCATTTCAATCAAGAACATCCCAATTGCATTAAAGAAAAAACTTACAAAGTTGTTTGTAATATTTTGTAGCATTGTCATACCAACTAATCTTTAAAGCAATCAAATTAGTAAATATGGTTAGATAGCTTTTATGGCACACCCATAAGATTCTCAAGTACATTCTTTTTATCCATGGAGACATTCACCTACAAAGAGATTTCAAAATTACAATGTCTTCTTAAAATGATACAAAATAACTCCCAACCCTTACAAATAATAACTCGCACTCATTGATTCCCTAATACAAATTTATGACTACCCTATGTTAAATTGGTTCAATGAACAACTAATATGACATTAGAAAAAAACTATATATACTTAAAAAATATCTTTAACCTACAAACAAGTGTTATTTTCCTTTCAAAACAAAATCGTTAGACTGTCACATATAATATCCTCCTTAAGATCCCCATGCAAGAAAGTAGTTTTAACATCCATTTTCTCTATCTCAAAATCACAAAAAATAGCAATAGATAATAGGAATATAATAGAAGTCAATTTAGCAACAAGAGAGAAAATTTCATCAAAATCAAGTTCCTCTCTAGGAGTAGGCCTTGGCCACCATTTTAGCCTTGTATTGCTCTAACCATTTGCACCAAATTTATTTTTAAACACCCACTTGTAATCAGTGGGCTTCCTTTGGAAAATATAACAAGATCCTAGGTGTCACAACTATCTAAGACCATCATCTCCTTTTGCATGGCCTACATACAATCCTCACTTTCTTTCGAAGAGAGAGTCTCCCTAAAAGATCTAGATTTATTGTCAATACTCAACAAATAAAATGCACAACAAAAATATGGTGGGATATACCTGTCAACTAGATTTTGTTTCCTTGTGGACCTCCTCAAGGTAGGAGTAATGCAAGCTACTTGTTGTTCTTCTTCTTCTTATGTATGCTCATCCTACACATCCTCTGAACTCTCTAAACCCTTTTCTTCTTCTCCATCCTTAGATCCATATGTTTTTTCTTCCACATGTGCATCTTCTTGCTCCTCAATCTATCTTGAAGTGCATTGCTTTTTTCTTATCTTTCTCCTTTGGTTGTTCTTCTCCTGAGTAAGCTCTAAACTTAATGATAATAAGTTTCCACAATCCATATCATAAATCTATGTAGCTTCTAGATTTGATTGTGTCAAAATATTTTGCATCACATTAAGTTTCCACAATCCATATCATAAATCTGTGTAGCTTCTGGATTTGATTGTGTCAAAATATTTGTAGATGCAAAATCTTTTGACACAATCAAATCCAGAAGCTACATAGATTTAAGCTCTAAACTCCTTGAATATCACATCTCTAGAAAAAAAAATTTGTAGGTTAGAGGATTCCAAAGCTTATAACCTTTTACATTCTCATCTTAACCAATTTAGATTGCATCTTGAGGCACATGGATAAAAGCCTCACAACCAAAGATCCTTAAGTGTGAAAAAAAAGGATGGATTTCTACTTAACCACATTTCATAAGGAATTTTATCAATATGAGGTGAACAAGATCTTTTAATTAAATAACAAGCAACACCAACAACTTTTACCCAAAAGTATCTATCAAGCTTAGAACCACTCAACATGCTCATGGCTCTTTCCATCATGGTTTGGTTCATTCTTTCTACAATTTCATTTTGTCGAGGAGTGTAAGGAGTAGTCTTATGTTGATCAATACCTGCATACTTACAAAATTCATCGAATTCCCTAAAAAAATATTCACCCCCATTGTTGGATCTCAACACTTTTATCTTATAATCTGATTGCTTCTCAACTAAGGCTTTAAATTCCTTAAACTTAGTGAAAAAATTAGATTTTGAACACATAAAATAAATCCATGTGTAGCTTGAGACATCATCAATGAAAGGACATAATATTGAGATTTACCCAAAGATTCAACATCCACTGGCCTACATACATCTACAATGAATGATCTATAATAATATATTTTCCTTATTAGTTTTGTTAGTAAATGATGATCTATTTTGTTTATCAAACACACAATTCTCACAAAAATATTTTTTTCCAACAGAATAATCAGAAATACCATCAACCAACTTTTTATTAAGAATGGTCTTAAGACCTTTTTCACCAATGTGACCCAATCTATGGTGCCACAACATACATGCATTTTTAGTGCCATTTACATTAGAAGAGATACAAAAAATAGAGGAATTTATCCTAAAAAAAATTCCTATCTAATATTTTTTAGCTGTCACCGAACTCCCTCTTATGAACCTATAACCAAACTTGCCAAATATCACATGCATTTCAGAATCATTCAACTTGGATACTGAAAGTAAATTTCTCGCAAGTCCTGGAATATACAAAATATTATCAAGGGTTTTAATCATTCCATCATTGGAATACAACTTTACCTTTCCCTTACCAATAATATTTTTTATGTTTTTATTAGTGCTAAGGAAAACATCCCCCCCATCATATGATTTATATGTAGTAAGTCACTCCTTGTGAGGAGTCATATGACACGAGTAACTTGAATCAATAAGCCAATCATTATTATTAATAGTGTTACCTAAAATGAACAAAGCATCAAAATCATCATAAGATGATTTTTCTATGGAGGAATCAACATTCTTTCTCTTACATTCTTACACTCCTTCACATGCCCTCTTTTCCACAATTCCAATTTTCTCTTTCTAGGTGTTTTAGAATGTCATTTAGATTTATCCATCTTTCTATTCCCTTTAGGCCCTTTCTCTTTAGGCCCTTTCCCTTTGGACATATGTCACACATGCAAGGTATCTGGGGAGCCAACATTCATAGAATTTATGGACTCATCTCTTATGAAAGAAGTATGAAAACCATGATGTCCATCATTGGATTTGTATTACCACCACTTATTGAAACAATTAGGTTTTCTCAAGATTCCAGCAAAGAAAAAAGAAACAAGATACACTTAGCTTCATCTTCTAATTTAACATCTACTAATGCAAGTTGACTTATAATCAAGTTAAATGCATTTAAATAATTTGTAATTGAATCACCATCTTTCATATTTAAATAATGCAACCTTCTTTTGAGATATAACTTGTTAGACAAACTTTTGGTTTGGTAGATTTTGTTGTGAATAGGATGCCATTTAATTGCAATCCTAAACATTATTTCATGTATCTCCTAAGTCCTTGGAAAGTGTTCCCCAACACTAGGATCAGAAAGAGATTAAATTTGAATGAAATAAACATGTTCATTGACATTTGTAATTAATTCTAAATGATAGGAACATGTGGAGATGCCCGAGAAGAGATCCTAAAAAATAGGAGCACATGGGGCACCCACATAGAAGGTGGAACCCACCTTGAGTTTTAAGTTAGCTGTTTGGAGAAAAAGATAACACTTTTGTAATGCATGTAAAGATCCTAGAACTTAGGGATTGATGTTTATATGCATGGAGTTTAGTTTAGTTTAGTTCAAATCAGTTCAGTTCAATTTAGTTCAATTCAATTCAGTTCAGTTTAGTTATGGTTCAATTATCTTCAATTGCATGTAGTTAGTTTCAGTTGAATGCTAGTTGACTTTAGTTGAATTGGAATGCATGACTAATGACTTGAGTTGCATGACAGATAACAAACTGTGATGCATGCATCTTGTTTGCATGAATTGATGGAGAGATATGTTTCAATTAACAAAGATTGACTTGGACCCACCTTGGGTGCCCAAGTTGGCATCTTAGAGTTAACACTTTTGCATAATAAGAAATTTTTTTAAGGCTGAGTTAAGTGGGCCCATTCTTGGGTGCCAACTTTTAGGATAAGCTTACAAGATATCTTCGGAATCAATGTTGAGTTATGACTTTAGTTTGGGATGCCCCAAATGGATGAAGGACTTGTTTTGACATTGTTCTTCACGGTAGAACTCTAATTGCAAAGAATAGGCGTATGTTTTGTGAGATAAGCATTGTACTTTGTAATTGTAAACTCCAAAGAGTTTACAAGGCTCATTATTGTCTATTTATTGCAGCAAGTTGAAGAGAGTTTATTAGATTTGATTACAGATTGTGAAGAAGAATTGTTGAAGGAAAAAGAAGCATCTCAAGAAAGGATTGGAATTATTGTAATCTTATTCTGAGATTAAATAATGCATTGATTCTTGGTGGAACTTTTTCCTAAAAGGGTTTCTCCACGATATATGTTGTGTCACTTCTATCTTCTGGTCTTATTCTTCTACAATCTTTTGTCTACTTCTACAAATGGTAAAATGAATCTAAATAGATAATCATCCAAAAAGAAATTTTAACAAAGAATAATTATTTATATCTATAGCTACAATAGTTTTACAAAGTATTAAGCTACATGATTACCTCCATTTTCAATAGATTTCACCTATCCTCTTCCACAACTTGTATGTGGTGTCTTTTATGGACATATTTAAGAGGAAAAAATCTACAAGACAACCAAATGGTTCCTCATTCCTTCTTGTCTAACTTCTTCCAATATTCATCAAACATTGCAGTTGGTTTTGTTTCTTGTGAAATTGGCAACCATTGATTTGTCTCTTCAAGGAGATCCCCCATTTTTAATTTCCATATCGTGTATCCCATGCCATTGAATTTCTCATTATCCTAGTGAGAGGTACATGCCATGGTACACAATATTCTTCAAAAATTTGTAATAAACCATAAAATAGAAGCTCTCATTGTAGCAAAAAAACCTTCAACACTTAAGAGAAAGGTGTCCCTCTCAATAGAACCATTAGCTTTGATATCAAATGTTGAAAACAAGGTGAAGACAAGCCACAATAATAACTTAATAATGTGTTTGCAATCTCAAAATTAGATTACCAAAATGATATTATGTGATTTCACATTCAACATTAATGTAAAAATAAAAAAACCATAAGAGACCAAGTTTATGTGGAGAAACCCTTTTAGGAAAAAGCTCCCAATGAGAAAGATGACAAGTATATTATTAATCTTCAATGAAGAGATACACCAATAATATACTTTACTACTATCCTCTAATAAACCTAGAAGTACCTTGTTACCTGTAAAAGAATCATACAAAACGACTATGCCATTGCTCCAATTTATAGCAAACTGAGGGAGGGAAAACCATAATGGTAACTTGAAACAAGAGGAAAAAAGTCACTTGTAAAAACCCATGCCTAGGATAATGGGCAGCCAATAGACATGATCAAATATTAATTTCCTCCACATGAATTTTCACATGGGCGCCTAACCCATAGCCAATAAGAAATGCAACTCCCTAGTGCCCTTTAACTCCCCAATGGAACACAAATGAACAACCAATCACCTCCCACACTTGGGCACCCAAGGCATGAATTTTCATCTTCCAAAGTTGGATGCCTAAAAGAGATCTATTTATCCATTATGCTATGTAACTCCCACCAACACATATTCACCTCTTTGAAATGTGATTACAATTTTTCACAGAAAATACATATTAAATTTTTTTCCTCTCATGTCTCTCAAAACACTTTCCAAGGAACATGGAGATACTTGAATGACATTGGAATGTGAGGTTAATGTCACCTTTCCTAAAAAATGGAAGTAGTAATGGCATATCTAGTATTTAAACAATAATGTGATGACCATATTCATGGATATGGTGGTGATTCCTTCTATTGATGCTTGTAACTATTTGCAAGCCCAAAAAAGTAAAATAAAACATGATATTGCCCCCACTTCAATTGGTTGTATATAGTAGATGTAATAAATTGAAAGAGAGGGAAAAATAGTAAATGTAATCTAGAATTAAACTAAGTACATATAGAAATGTAAATCATGAAAATTAAATAAATTTCATGAATGTTTCATGTAATGATCACATAAATCATGTCAAGTGATAGGCATGGTACAAACACATGGATTGGAGATAGACATGAAGGTATGAGGGTGCCCTAGTATGGAAAATAGAAATGTTGGTGTATCCCTTAATAACTATAAACACTTACATTTAAGTGCATGGGATACTCAGTTAGGTATATGCCCCTAATGTGGTATCCATGAGAATGAGCACATAATGGTCGAGGTAAGGAAATAGGTCCCCAATGTTAAATAAGGTTTAGATGCATAATAAAGTATGAAAGACGAAATAGGGGAATAAATAATGTCCTTGAATGTAATCAAATAGATTATTATGAGGAAATAGTAGGAAATAGATATTGGGGAAAGCAAGGTGTTCTCAATCTTGAAGAATAGCTCTATAAACTTAATAAGACAAAATAGGTGCATTTGTGAGAAGTAGATGCCCCTAATGTAATAGGATGATATGATAATGAAATCACAATGTAGCCACATAAGTTATAAGTAGTAAGCATATGCATGTACTAGTAATCTGGGAATGAGTTAATGATAATGATCATAAATAGAAAGATAGCATAAGCATGTGATTCAAGTATGGTAAAAATGACATAAGCATCAACTAGTAAAAACTTAGAGTATAGGAATCATAAGAACCAGGATCAAAAGTTTATAATTGTGAAATGTATGAGCAAACAATATTAGTAAGCAGTAATTATAGGGATGTATAATAACCATACAATTAAGAACAAGAAAATGAATAAAAGCTAAGGTGGTAAATATAAGAAACACTTGAGGATTAGGCATATGTAAGAGAAATAAGGAGCATGTAACAAGTAAGACAAGTCAAGAAAAAATATAAAAAGGGAATATAATACCTAAGGTGGTAAAGATAAGAAACATTTAAGAACAAGGATTAGGCATGCAAGGGAAATAAGGAAAATATGAACATTTAAGATAGGTCATTAAAAATGAAAAAGAGGAAAATGCCTCCCAAGTGGGGGAAAGTAGACATGAAACAAGATATAGAAGGTGAAATGAGTATGTCAAAAATAGTAAATAGGGCTCAATAAAAAATGTTGAAGATGCAAATAAATAAGCAAAAGCAACTTGGTTATAAACTAGAAATTGAATTACATAGGTATATATGCTATAATGATTCTAATTTATCCTTTTAAATATCATCCTCATGCCAAAAAAATCCCCAATGTTTCTTCATTTATCTATGCCTTTTCATTTTGGATTTCCTTTTCTTACATGTGTTTCTTCTTTGTAGTCCATTGAGATTCTCACAAGCACATGGTCAACTAGTGTCACATTGGTCATTTATTTTCTTACCTAGATTTATTTCTTCACTTGTGGTTGTAGAGGGACTTTTGGTATTTAATCCACCACATCTCTTTCTTTGATATCGAAATAGTCTTTTGGGCATGAAACTTTGGATTCCACTGTTATTTATTTATTTTGTTCACATGGTTAATTTGTTCCTTGTGTAGCTATTTGTTTTTTGCTTGTTTTTTAACTTTGTATGCTATTTTTGTTCTTGTGTTTCTTCTTGGTAGACATCATAAATATATTTCTTTCATTCATATGGAGGTTCTTTTATATTTATTAAGTTCCAGAAGTGTAATGACTCAACTTTTTGTTGGGCTCATATGAATCTTTTGGAATTTTGATAATCCTTCATGAGTAAAATCTATAGGTTAAGATGTATAATGGAAGTGGCATAGTTATAGTTGGAGGATTTAAATTAAAACTATCTAAAAATGCAATAAAGAATAAAATTTAACAACTTTACACAATAGATAATAAAAAAATTACACAACATACAATTTGTATTTATTCTCAAACGTAATTACATCATAGATTCAAGAGCTTCAATATAATTTAGGATTTAGTATTTCAATATAAAATAGATCTTATGATCTATCCCTCAATTATTTGATACAACTTATCTTTATTGGCCTTGTCGTTGCACCAAAAGGTCAACCTGTCAATGCCTGATACAAGTGTTAGTTAAGATCCACAGGAGGTAGTTAGACCATGTCACAAACCCAAGCGTTGTGCTGCAAGGAAGACCAAGGGATGCACTATCTTGCAACAATCCCCTGTAGGACAAGCGAGGGGCTTGAACCTGTGACCAAATCTAATACCAATTGTTGGCCTTGTCGTTCACCAAAAGGTTGACCTGTCAATGGCTAATACAAGTGTCAGTTATGATCCATAGGAGGCAGTTAGACCATGTCACAAACCCAAGCATTGTGCTACAAAGAAGACCAAGGGACACACCATCTTGTACCAATCTTCATTTGTAACTATATGATTCCCTTCTTGTTCTTCCCAAGTATTTCTAACTATCCTCAAATGTTAAAAAACTTGTTCTTGTAGAAAACAAGATGTTGAAATATTGGCACAAGTCAAAACATAATACACTAGCCTAGGTACATATAATAAAGATCAATGAATCCATATTAAATGATTTTCATCTTCAAATGGACTTGGAATTTGGTGCATCACCTTTAAAATATACAAATTCACCTCTTTTGATGTACAAAAAACTATGAGTGTCAAAAGTTAATGTAGCTTCTTATTTGAACCCTCTTAGGACCAATAATTAAATAGGTAACCTCATGATGGGCACACGATTTAAATATGTTTGAACTATAATGAAATCAATATTTTGAAAAACTAAACCATCAAATACAAATTAAATCACACAAGCATGTTTACAAGGGTGCTTATTAGTCCTTAGATTCAAATATTTCAATGACAACTAGATTCTTGTGTAGTACCTAAAATGATTAGTTTGAAATGGTATCATGAAATATGCAATTATGGTTTTATAAAATGAAAAAGTTACATGGAAAATACCTATAAAACACATAAAAAACATCAAAACAAATATTTTTGGTTGATATAGCCCTAGGATGCTTCCTACATAAAAAATGAGTCACTTTCAAATGTTTTGACAATGCCCTACCAAGTAATGTGGAAAATATATCTAAATTAGCTATGACTATGGCCTAAGTGTTAAAATAATACATGCCAAAGTGTTGATCTTGATATTCTATTTATAATTTTAAAGAAAATACTAAATGAGCATAATGTTTTGGCTTGATCTAATTGTTGACTAGAAGCTCTTTAGTGCAGATGTTATTTTGGCTTGAGGTCACTAAAATAGTTCCAAATTAAGTGTAAAATTGTACTATCACATAAAAGGAGTAAAATTTCCTACACTACATTTAGCCCCCACTTTGGCAGCTATATAACACTACGTGCATATGCAAGCTAAAGGACTTAAATCATACTATAAAATTGATCCTCATATGGAATTTTCATAAAAGGGGAGAATGAAGCCTCCAATGTAGTTATTTGCAAAACCACAATGTTAGGAACCACATTTCTGCAAAACCGATTTGTTAGTCATCCAAAACCGAACTTCTATAGAGAATCGAATTCAAGGGTAGATGTATGCCCCTTGATTCCACTTGTTTTATGGAGGTGGAATAAGTTTAGCAATCTAACCGCATTGAATTAATTTTCTTGATGATGTGATTTCTTACAATGGGGTATTAATTCTACAATGCCACATATTGATAGACATTGAATAAGATCGGGGATAGAACTATGAATCCAATGTAACACATAACATCAAAAACGGAGTTCTCTAGCCCCCATTATGTTGATTTGAATGAAATGTACTTAGAATAAAACATTATTTCTTTAATTGAGTTGATTATATATGAATAAAAATGACAATTCTAACTATCATTTTGACATTTACCTTTTGAGAAATTACCTTGTTGCAGAGTGATTGAAAATACCGAGCTGATAACCATACAAGCCTCCTAGACTGACTATTTTGCAAGATGAGGTGGCATTTGACATGCTCTAAGATACAATTAGTCCCTTGTACTCTTCTTTATGTTAGCATTTCTTTTGTTTATATAACTTTTTATGCATTTTTAGGAGGTTTTGGGACCCTATCCAAAAATGTCGCAAAGCATCATGTTTTATTGCAAAGTGTCCCAAAATGGCTAAAGTGTCTAGGACCCCCCATCCAAAAATGGCCCAAGTGTCCTAGAGCATCTTTAATTTATTTTTAATTGATTGATGAATTCTTTTTTTTTCTAAGTTCCACCTCATGTACGTTAGCATTTAGGAGGTAGATTCTTTACATTTTTCCAAGAGTAGGTTACCTGACTAACCACAAAGAAGATAGAAATTCTATGTGAGACTGGATTACTTTTTAAATATATATTATGACAATGATGAGATATCATGATGCTATGTTGATGGCATTAGTGGAGAGGTGGGATGCAGACAGTTCCACATTCCATCTACCTTTCGGGGAGATGACGATGGCACTTGAGGACATACACCACATCTTGAGACTACCCATTTGAGGTGAGATAGTCCATATTGAGGAGGATCACACACACATGTAGATGCAGAGGGATATTGAGTACTATATCGATCATCCTATTACACCAACAAAGATCGAGGCATGCATAGAGCTCAAGTGGCTCTTGGATGCACACTCACTGTTGATGCGGTGGATTATGGTTGTCACTATGGCACTAGCTCTTGTTCCTAATGGATGATGCACACACCTAGATGGTGGGCTCATGCATACTATCTGTGAGATGGAGCGTCATCGAACCATTTATGCATGGGGTCACAGTATGTTGGATCACATTTATTATGATCTTGGGTAGTTTGTGTATTGAGAGCTAAACAACATAGTACATTGTACACTCTTGCATGTTTGGGCCTTCAAGCATATCGCATGCACTAGGCCTATAGGTTATCCCATAGCAGTAGTTGTGGGGTACCCATGAGCATTTAACTATACTTTGAAATGGGCCTATGAGTTCGAGGATTTTCTATACTGGAGGATTCAGTTTGATTACCTAGAGGAGGAGGTAGTATGGAGGCCCTAGCTCACCATACCCCAGTGGCCAGATCACACAAATTAGCTAGTTAGGATGCAACGAGATAGACTCCTATTGGGTCAAAATGACTATATAGTGATGCCTTTTTATTATGATTGAGTCATGAGATATTTTGGATAAATTTAGGTACTATCGATGTCGTGACCCACATATCTAAGATCAATGTGGAGGGTATGTGTAGGATCATCATAGAAAAGATAGGCCCTTAAGTGGCGAAAAATTCAAAAAAATCATAGTTAGGCAACTTGACGTAAAAATTTGAATAAGTTATCTATATTATTTCAAAAATATGTAAGAATATAATTTGTAGCAAATTGAATGTAGTTTCTAAACTACTAGGTTTATTTAAAAAAACAAATCTATTTGGTGATAATTTGAAATTTCAATGTAGTAGTACTTAAATTTCAGGAAAAAATAAGAAGTAGGTGTCTGTCTGACCACCCTAACCACAATAAAATGATAATATATTTTATAAGATTTTAGATATAAGTAGAGGACTCATGTCTTAATGCGATGCATATTTTTTTGTAATTTTTTTCCAAGTAAATAATTAATTATGATTTTTTTATTACAACTTTTAAAAAATATAAAAACTCATATGTTTGACCACCTTAACTTGGTCAAAACTTCATGAAATTCAAACTTTATTTTTTAATCCTATAGTATGTGAAGCATAGAATGTGACGCATGTTTTGGATTCAAAAAATGTGATACTGCTTGAAAGCTATAGATGTTTTTCAATCAGCCTATCAATCAAGACTTTGGTCGTAATTCAAATAGAAAATGAATAATAATTATTTATTAAATTTAAAGTAAAGTATAATTTATATTGGTGGAAAGCTGAGAATGTCCTTTAAAAACCCTTTTCATTTCATCAATTTTGGGTAAATAAAAAGTCACCAGCCACATGGGCCATCATATCACTTACATATAACCACTTTTTGGCCCATCAAGATCCTGCACATACCCCAGAGTGGCTCCAAACTTGGAGACATTCAACATCCCATGGTTAATGATATGTATTTCAGCAACTCGGATGATGAGGACCATGATGTTCCCCCAACATTAGACCTAGATGATGTAGGCACCACTATAGCCTATGACCATTGGTGGGCAAGGGTGTGACTAACACACGTCTTCCCTTACAATCATCCTGTAGGTGACATTTGACCTCTTCCAGGTCGAGGAGATGAGAGAGAGGAGATGGTCAATGGATATGCAAATGAGAATGATAGAGAAAATGACTTAGGGGATGAGGATGAAGAGGATCTAGAGCTGATAAGTGATGATTTTGATGAGATGGATGAGGTCATAGATGCCCCCGAGGAGAGACATATATTTCACTCACTAGTCACTCAGGCATAGTTAGTAGTCACAATAGGCATCAACATTCATGAGCATAGGGAGGCCATCGGTACTACACCTTCCACAATTCTTGTACATGAGGAGCCTATCATCCCATAGTGAGACCCCAATTGGTGGGTTGGAGATCTAGGTAATGATGTGTTATTATGTTTTTTTAAGATTGTGTGTATTTTCATTTATATACCATGGCATGTTTTGATATTCTTCATGATTTTAATTGTGCAATGTGCACTCGAGAGTGGTGAGACTTCTTTTGTCAAGTCATTGTAAAGATTGCCCCTTCTTTGCCCCCACATTTGAACATACAGGGGGAGCATATTCCCCCACCTAGCACGAGGTGTCATGGTGACATTTTTGAGCCCTTAGCAAGATGGAGGACTGCATATGAGGAGGCCATGAGGCATGTTGATCTATCTGCCATTAGGGAGGAGCAAGTGATAGGTGAGCTTGCACAAATTTAGACTACATATGAGGAGCTTTAAGCTTCTCAGGTTCCAACCAATAGCGAGGCTCAATCCTTCATGCGGTAGGAACTCATTAGGTTGCAAGGAGAGATCGCTAGAGTGTAGGATGAGAGAGATTGCATAGATTAGGAGTGCTTCACCACAATGGTATGGGAGGGGATTGCCTTAGGTGAGGCACGAGGTCTACAGGAGTAGATCAGCTTCATGACTAGATCACATTTGATCATCTCATGATGGGCACTGCCACTAGACCCTGAGGAGTCTACTAGCCATAGGTTGCACTAGCATTGTTGCATAATGTATGGGATGACATGTATATAAATTTTCATGATATATATATAAGCATTTTATGTTTTTTTATTTAGATTACAATGTGATCTTTTAAATAATCTTTTGCAAGAGTATTTAATAAATATCTCCATTATCTTATATTTATGTGATCTAACCTAAACATCTAAGTTTATATTAGATACTACATTTTGATTAAGTGTTGTGTTAAACTAAAATGCACTTAAGGATTTGATTAAGAAATTAAATACATGTAATGATCTAATTTAACACAACACACATGATATTTGAATAGTATGCAAAGAGAAATTAATAATTCAACATAATGAACAATTACTCAATAATTCAAGACACACAGACACTATTTGTAAAGAATGAAGCAATGCGAGATAAAATAGAAAACTATCTACTAAATCTAACAACATGATTTAATATACATACTATTCAAGATAAATGCTAAATATAATATATGCACAAATGCACAATGTTGATAGGCTCTTTGAGAGGTGTTTCATTTGTTTCCATTAATGTATATACATTCCTGACCCATAACTTTCATCAATTGCATAGGGTCCTAACCAATTCAGACTAAATTTTCCTTTTTCACCTAGGGCAACATTAACATTACATCAATTCTCATATAACACCAAATCACCTTTATTAAATTAGTACGAAATGAAATTATTATTGTAACTACATTGCATCCTTTTGGAATAGGCTTGAAGATGCTTGAGAGTGTTAATGCATCGTTCATCAAGCATGTCAAATTGTTATAGTCATTTTTCTTTATACGTAGTGTCATCAATAAGCCATCTAAGATAAATCCTTAGTGAAGGGATTTCTAACTATAAAGGCATTATTGCATCGGTGCCATAAACAAGGTTATAAGGTGTGTTTCCTATAGGTGTTCAAATACTACTATGATAAGCTGACAACACATAGGATAACTAAGTGTGCCTATCTTTTTTTTTTTTGCTTATTGTTTTTCTCAAGATTTATTTGACATTTTTATTATTTGATTTGGCTTGACCGTTAGATTGTGGGTAGTAAGGTGTTAAGAAACAATGTTGAATGTGGAATGTTTCCAAAAAAATATTCACATCATTGTTCTTAAATTGGGTTCTATTGTCTAAAACTAATATGGAAGGAAGGCCAAAGCAAGCAATAATGTGTTCCAATATGAAATGACAAATTTTATCAGCTGTTGTGGAGTGAAGAGGGATGGCTTTACCCATTTCATGAAATAATCTATTGTGGTAATATGAACATGTGTCCAAAAGAAGAGGGAGGATATATCTTTCCAATGAGATCCAAACCCCACATCAAAAATGGCCAAATAGGAACTTGGACACAAAGTTTGGAAGTAGGATCATGGATCAAATTATTATTTTCTTAACATTTGTGACATTTCTTAACATGCTCAAAACAATCTTGTTCCATATGTCTCCAATAATATCCCATTCAGATTAAGTTTTGAACTAACAATCTTCCTCCAAAATGTCCCTCGCAAGCACCAACATGAGCTTCCTCAAGGGCTATAGGGATTTCTGATTGTTTAAGACATCTAAGTAAAATACCATCAAAGGATCATCTCTATAAAACATCTGCTAGGATGAAATATCAAGTAGCAAGTTTTTGAAATATCAAGTAGGATGAAATTCTAGTGTTCTTAGTGGTTGGTTCAGGAAAGGTTCCTTATTTTAAGTACTTGAATATTTATGTATACCATTCAAGAGATGTTACAATATTAGTCACTAACGCTTCTTTTACTTTTTCATCTATTGATGGTTTAATAATTGTGTGGACTAAAAATGTAAAATCCATAGAAGGATCATCAGGAGATACAAGGGAAGTGGTACTTGCCATTGCATCTACATGTCGATTATCCTTTCGAGGAATATTATCAATGGTATATGATTCAAAGCGTTCCAACAATGTCATCATGAGTTTTTATATTGAACTACTTTGTCATGTTCTGCTTGATATGATCCATTTATTTTTTTAATGACCAGTTGATAATCACCAAATATAGAAATGTGTTGAACACCTAAGTATAGAGCTACACATATTCCAGTAATTAGGGCATCATAAACTACAGTGTTATTTGTACATAGGAAGTTTAGATGGTAATATGAAGGGATAGGCTTTCCTAAAGGAAGAATTATTATAACCCCTGCTTTAGAACCAACTGGACGCTTGAACTGTCAAAGTACAATTCTCATGTTTCCTTTTTGATGGTCAACACACTTTCATTAGGGAATGAGTTCATATTAGGTAATGTTAATGGAGGAGCGTCAACTAAATGGTTGGTTAAAGCTTGTCCTTTGATTTCCTTTTGAGAGACAAATCTAAGATCAATCTCAATTAACAACATAACCCATTTAGCTAAGTGTCCTGATAAGTTTGTTTTAGCAAAGAGATATTTTAGAGGATCAAACTTTGTAATCACATGAATTTCTATGTTTAGTAAATAATGTCTCAATTCACTAGTAGAAAATACAAGAGCCAAACATTATTTTTCTATTGTTGTGTATTGAGTTTCATAATCAATTAGAGTTCAGTTGATGTAATAAACAAGATGTTCTTTACCATTATCATCTTGTTGAGCCAACAATGCTACTAAAGCATGGGAAGATGCTGATATATAAAGGGTAAATGGTTTTTCTTGCATAACGGGTCGTAAAATAGGAGGGGTAGTGAGGTACTCTATCAAAATTTTGAAAGCTTGTTTACAATCCTCATTTAATTTAAATTGTGACTCCTTCTTAAGAAGTTGTGTAAAGGGTAAGGTCTAATCTGCCAAAGATGCCACAAAATGGTGGATAGCTTGAATCCTTCCTTGTAAAGTATGTAACTAAGAGATTTTCTTCGTAAGTGGCATATTAATGATAGCATCAATTTTCTTTGTTTCCACCTTAATGCCTCTATGTGATACTATAAAACCTAAGATTTTTCCACTATCCACACCAAAGACACACTTTTTTAGATTCAACCTCATGTAGTACTTACACATTCTTTCAAAGATCTTTCAAACGATTTTAACATTGTCTTGACGAGTTAAGGATTTGGCTAGAATATCATGAACATAATCTTCCAGAATTTTATGTATGTAATCATGAAATATCAATGGCATAGCTCTTTGATGTGTTGTGCCAACATTCTTTAATCCAAAAGGCATGACAACCCAATAAAATGTTCCTCAAGGTGTAGAAAATGCTATCTTGTATTGATCTTGAGGGTTTATTAAGATTTGATTATATCCCCAAAAACCATCCATGAATGATAATAAGGTATAGTCCATGGTTGAATCTACGATCATGTCAATATTAGGAAGGGTAAAATCATCTTTTAAAGATGCTTTATTAATATTATTCAAAATTGCGTACACATCCTAATACAATTATCAAGTTTTGCCACCACTACAATGTTGGAGATCCATGGAAAATAATCAATAGGACGAATAAAGCCAACTTATAGGAGTTTTTCAAATTTATCCTTAACAAATAAATTTATCTTAGGATTCATGTTGCATATCTTTTGTCTTACCAATTTAGCATCTTATGCGATGACAATGTTGTGTGTAACTATATTAGCATCAATACCCAACATATCCAAATAAGTCCAAGAAAAAAGTTCATAAAAGTCATGTAATAATGTTGCATGGTCTTCTTGTTCATCCTCATCAAGGCATTTTCCTATTTGAATCACTTTTTCTTTGTTAGATGTGTCCATCTATATGTTAATTGTATCTCCCATAGGTAATGCACTTTGATTTGGAATTTCTGAAATTTGTTCTTCTTTATCTTCTTCAACACCACTTATTTTATTTTCTTCACCAGAATATTCTATACTAACTAAGGCACAAGTGAATCCTTGTTTTTGGTAAGGAATTGGTGATTTATCATAAACTCCTAACATTTCTGCCAAGGCTTCATCATGTTCAAAATATTCTAATGATCCATCACTTGTTGTATCAACTAATTCAGGATGCTTTAGAGTGAGAGTTGTCTTAGAAGAATCATGCAAGATGGTGTTGATTTTCAGTGAAGGCCTTTGATTTGCTTTTGTTATCTTAGAATGGAAATATCCATGACCATTTTTTGTTTCTTATATGTTAGGCTCTGTAGGGACACGAATGCCTTGCTCTTTCACATCACATCCTTTTCTACTATAACCAAGTTGTTTCAAGAGCTCATAACCTCTTCCATAAAGAGCTTTTCCATTTCTTTTGGATTTGATGGTTGTTCATAATCAACTTCATCAAAGCTTTTTGTGTAACTTGTGTCCTTTTCTAAAGTGGTTGAAGTAGATGCTTTTCAAGGTTCCTCCAAATGTTTTGTTGGCATTACTGTTGTTTCTTTCCCCCTTTCAGATTCTTTCGTTATGATTTTGTATTCTCCCATGAATGTAGGTGTGAAATCCAATGAACCCCAATCATCTTCCAATAACTTTGTGACTTTTTCAATATTCTTTTCTTTTTCTTCTTCATACATAGGTTCAACTTTTGAAGTTGGTATCAATGTTTTCAAAGGACTTTCCTTTTTTTTCTCAGTGTGCAAACAACTTTCTAGGTGAGCTTCAACCTTGATTGTATAGACCTTGTTGTTATAGACATAATTCATTAAATGATGAAGAGTTGAAGGTACCCCATTAATTTTGTGGATCCATGGTCTACCAAAAAGAATATTGTATGAGAGATCTTGAGGCATTTTATGGATAGGAGTTTGCAATGTGACCTTTCCAACTCTAATAGGAAATATTATCACACCAAGTGGTTGTTTTACAATACCATCAAATCCACGAATAGCTAAAGAATCAAGTTCAATCATAGCCTTGTCCACTCCAATCTTATCTAAGAGGTTCACACTACACACATTGAGAGTTGAACCATTGCCAATGAGATTCCATTTTATTCCACATTTGTTAATGATGACCATTACTATGAAGGATTCATTTTATTTTTTATGTTTCTATTGGAGTTAAACCATCTTGGTGAAAGATAATGTTAATGTTAACAGAATTTGTACCTTGAATTATAGCTGCTACATCATTTGGTTATGCACTAGGAGGGAAAACTACTTGTTGCAAAGCACTTTGAAGCATGTTATGGTAATTAGGTGAAGCTTGAATGAGATACCATAACAAAATCTTAGTAGGAGTGTCTTTTATGTTGTTCCACAAGACCATACTCCTTTCCATTATGCAAAGGCAAGCAAGGAGCACTAGGAAAAATTGGTTGAGGTAATGGTAATGAATTAGGTTTTTTGTGGTTGCATGTTGTTCCTTGTGTTATATGTATGAGCAATAGTGTTATAACTTGGTTGTTGTAAAACATTATTTTTAGTAAGTTTCCTTGCAAAATTTAAAATGGTTCCTTGAGGTAATGGTTTATTCTTGTATGCTCCTATGATGGCAGGACGTTTTGGTGAGTAGTTTGTGTAACAAGCCTTAGTGGATGATCCTTGTGAGATGAAGTCCTCAAGGGCTTTATCTAACATGTCAAATTCATCACTACTAAAGGGCTTGAGGGATATGTTAACTTATAGAAAGAGATCTGACATAATCAAATAGCTATGCTTTCTCCAAGGTTGACCATTTAATGTGTAGTTTCTTGTTTAATGTTTTGAGATAGTTTATGGTTTCTAATTCTTGAAAAATGAAAACTATCCTATCTAATGCAATGTAATGGGGTGATCCCACAATAGTGGTTTACAATTTTTGGCCAAACTAGACTTTGAAATTATTATTTTTAACTAAATCTTCACATTCAGGCACCTATAGCAGCTAAACTATGAGGAATTTGAAGATGATGCAAACTAGAGTCTCGTCACATTTTGTTTGTAGATTCTAAAAATATTTTTTTCAAAATTTTTGGAATCAGATTGCACTTCTTTTTCCATCTCCCATGAAAACTAGTTTTTTTCATAAAACAACATTTTAAAAAAATGACGCACACCGTATAACACATAAATTTTTATCCATGAAGGATAAAATTCTAATTATTTCAAATTTAGATTTGTAACTTCGATATCTAGTGCTTCCAATTGGTTAGATAGTTTTTATTGAATATTTTTCTTTTAATCAAGTTTCCAAAGTCAAACCAATTACAATTCAGACATATACGAACATATAACACATACTTTTTGTATATATTGAAATTCAATTTTTTGTTGGATCAAGGACTTCAATATCCTAGTGCACTCATATTTTTCAAAAAAAAAAATGATAATATACTATTTTTCCACATGTGCAGAACATAGACCTTCATTTTCAATGAAAAACCTATGTTTAATAAAACTAAAAAAACAAATAAATAATAAAACTAAAACATATTAAAATTATATTCATTGGATATATCATTTTAAGGACTACCTAATTCCAGTTGGGTTTTTGAAGACTCCTCCATTTTCATCCTCAACTCGAGCTCTAAAGCGTAAAAATTAGATTTTTTTTGTCTCAGGAGGGGGATGAGGGGTAAGGAGGGTTCAAGTGAACCCCCCTTCCATAAGGGGTTTTCTTTGAGTTTTGTGCGGGAAAGCATCAAAAGGGTTCGCTCAAACCTTGGTTCGAGCAAACCCCTTATGGGTTCACTCAAACCAATAGGTTCGTACGAACCCCTAAAATCAAGTTTTTTTCCATGGGGTCATTTTTTGTGAGTTTTCCTTCCTCACTTGAATTGTGAACCACTATTGTGGCTTCACCTAATGATGAAAAAAATAACCATGTATATATGATATAATCTAGAACACTAAAACATAAAATAAAATTTTAAATTTTTCTCAATACTGCACTAAAAGAACAACTTTCTTCAACATTCAAATCAGATAGTTTCAAATTTTCAAACTACAAATGTAATAGCAGAAATAGAATGCAAAAAAAGACATAAAAAGACAACTGAAAATATGGAAGGATGCCTATATAGGCACAATTCGCCCTAGGGTGAATGGGTTAGCATAGGGGTTACAAAAATTAAAATATGAGTCTAAGGTTCACTAGTAGGGTTTCTTATTTCAGTTTGCAAACTATGGTTTCAGTGGCAGAATTTTCCAGATTTAGGTATCCTAATGCAAGTGAATTTAGTGAAAAAATGATGAACAATGTGACACTTTTTGAAATGCAATTTTGACCAAATTTGTGAATGTAAATGATTGAAAGTACACTAATATGAAAGTACTATAAAAAATCAATGTAATATGCATGCAATTTTTTGTATTTTTTAGATTCTAAATGATGCAAAATGCAAAATTAAAACCCTAAATGAGATGCAAACTAATGCAATTTTAACAACCCTAAATGAAATAAAAACCAATGCAATGAAATGCAAACTATTGAAAATCCTAGATCTAGGGTTTGAATGGACTCCAATTTCAGAATTAAGATGTACAATGTTGGGTTCGCCAAAATGAAACATAGGGAATAGGTGAGGTAGGTTTTGAATGGGGATAATGTACTTATTTCCCTACTTTCATTGGGAAAAAGAGATCCCCTGGGGAAAGATTGACTTTCAGCCCTTAGGTGAGTCAATCTTAATGGAGATCATGTTGTTTTCCTTATGATTGAGGATGAGGTAAATCAACATGAAATGTACTTTTGGGAGATTAATTAAAACTACCAAATGAATACAATTATGCAATGCAACACTAGAAACATCAATTTAAAACCTTAATCTAATAGAATCCACAAAGGTTTGACAGATCTGAGAAGGATATAGTTTTATGCACCCATCACCAAAAGCTCTTGTTGAGTGTCCTCCTGGGACAAATTCACATCTAATCTTGTCTTCCTGCATGTACCTTTCAATTCTCGCTCCCGGATCTGGACCTACAACACAACTAAAAATTTTGGTATGTTTATGAAACAAAGGAAAATATAGTGGTAGGGTATGAATTGGGTTCACCAATATAGAAAATGGACATATCTTCCTTCATTCATTAGGAAATGAGATCCCCACAAAGAATTGACTAACAATCCTTAGGTGAATCAACCCTTTGTGAGAATATATTGATTTCCTTATGCTTGAGGATGGGGGTATCAGCCTAAACAACACTTTTGGGGGATAAAATAAAAATATAAAATCAACCTAATTATGCCAACTAAAACTTGAAACATCAATATGAAGTTCAATGTTAACAAAAACTCACAAATTTTACAAATTTGAGAAGGGAAAAGAGATGTGTACTAGTCACTAGAATGACTTTCTGAAAACCTATCTAGGACTAATTTTCCCATGTGCGAATGGGTTTTCATAAATCTTCCAGGATCCTCTGAAGCTAATCTATAGCTTCTATTTGATTTGGGTTTCAATGTCAAAAAGTCAAAAATCAGATTTGTAGGTAAGATTTAGTGATTTCACAATAACTTTGACAACTTTCCCAATCTTTCTCTTCAAAATATCTTCAATCCTTGTTCAACCTAAATTTGCAACACAAACACAAGAGAGAGAAAATATTTGTTTTTGGTGAATGGGGATTTTTCTTGGTCAAACCCCATTTTGGTAATCAAACCTTGAAATGAAATAATGAAAGCATGAACGAAATGATGAATGAACAACTCTATGTTACCACTCACCAAACCCTTAGATAAACCTTTGAATGTAGGTCTACAACTTGCATGAAATGGTTGATTTGGATGAGGATCTTGATGTTTGAATAATGCTTTGAATGCTTGAACTTGATATTGAAACCTACATCACAATGTTAGCTCCAAAAACATGCATGATGCAAGAAGACTTTGACATGATGCTTGAATCTTGATTGCTGCAAAAAATTCTTGATAATTCTGTTCTTGAATGCTATTGATCATCAATTTTTCTCTTGTGAAATTTCTCTTGAAGTTCTCTCAAAATGCTCTTGAATTGCTTAATGAAACTCTAGGTGAAACTTAGAAAATAACCTTGTATTTATAGATATGTATCCTTAATTTCCTGAAATTCAAATATTACAAGCCGACATTGAAATATGGATTTAAGGACCTTAAAATACCACCAAATATATATTTAAATTTAGGTTCAAAGGCCTAGGGAGTACCCATTCACCCATGGGTGAATGGGTCCCAAGTCCCTATTCTTGGAATAGACATTGCTCAAGGTAAAGTGTTATGTGTTGGGATTAATTATTGTCGGGATTCCCCTTTGGAAATTGTAATTTATTAGGCTTGTAGATGTAAAATAGGGCTTATTAAGGCCTTATTAAGTCCAATTTAAGTAGTAGGGCCCAAACAAAGTGTGAAAATATAAAGGGATATAGTTTTCTACACTATAGTTTTTATAGGGGTTTGCTTCGATCAAACCCAAAGTTTGGTAATTAAACCTTTTATAAAAAATATAGATCTAAAACCTATTTATGTGTGATCCCTAATCTTAAGTGTGTCTAATATTTTTAAGAGCTAGAACGTAAATAAACCTCATTCAAGTGTGTTAGAATAAGATCCCTAAATGAACATGAATAATGAACAAAAGACCTAGTTAGGAAGAAGTCAAATACCCTACTAGATCTAAAATACAATTATACCTTGCTTTAGGTAGCTAGTAGAATGAAGACAAAAGATGGGATCACTAGGGAATAATTCATTAGATCAAGGGAAATGGATAGTTTCATGTCCCATATCCTAGAATCCATCATGATCCACCATAGGCATCAATCTTCAATCATGAACAATGCTTGATAAATCTTCACAAAATGAGCTTGAAGACCTACAAACACAATTGAAATGCTACTCCAAGACTTCAACTTTTCTTTATTGAATGTTCTCCTCGATCTTGAATGCTAATCTTGTGAATATCTTATCAATATTTTTCTCAACCTAGTGTAAAATAGTGAAAAGACTAGGCTTTATAGGCTTCCTTTCTAATTTCTAATTTATTAAATCCCGATAGCCGAAATTTAAAACTTGAATCTAGGACTTAAAATGCCACAAAAAAACATGTTTAAAATTTGAATTTGGATCTTAAAGGGGACCCATTCTCCCATGGGTGAATGGGTCCTAGCCTAAAAATCCAAGATTGATGAATTTTAGGTCATTAATTTAATTAAATGCATTTATTCAATGCACATTACAATGTCAAAAAATGATAAAAATGGGCATTGGGATGCATAATAAAGGGGTTTAGGGGCTTATTTATGAAGGGTAAAATGCATAAAATTGAGGGACCACTAAAATAAATCCAAATTAAGTGTGAAATTGTACTATCACGTAAAATAAGTACAATTTCCTACACTACACTAACCACTTGCAAGATCTCTAATCCATGGGGCTTATTGAGACATGTTATGAATCATATTAGCTAGTTGTACATAGGAGTCTCTACATTACCCAAAGTACCAAACTTTAACTTGCAAATTTTTGATTGTGTCATATGAGTATCATGATCATAATCCTCCATATTGTTCTTAATTATCATTAGAAAAAAAAAATTGTTAGAGTGGGTAGCCATGATAGAAATTAGATAAGCACTCTTTCTAAATGAAATATTAGGATTGCAAGTAACTCATTACATATAAATAAAATAATGAGTGATGGATAAATGAGGCACAAAATATCTCTATCATACCTTGAAATAATAAATATAGTTGGTATTGTATATCAACATTGAAAATGAAACCTTAATGAGATAATCAAGGGCAAGTAGGGTGGGAAAAAGATATCACAACAAAGCTCAATGCTCTAAAAGGAAAGGTGTAAAATTAATGTAATCAGCAAAGAAAAATATAAAACCCTAAAAATAATGAATGTACAACCCTAAGGTCAAACCCTAGGGTTTATAGTAAAATAGGCTCACTAAAAATTTAAAGGAAACTACCCTTTCCCCAATGTTAATCTAGATTTATTAAAAAAATGTGCATACAATTAGAAAAAAATTAACCTAGATTAAAGTAAAAGAATATTTGTGAGTATATAATTCAAAAATAAATGACAATTTAATATAGGAAACTAATTGTGAATTCCTGATTGTACTTAACTCTTGACATGAGAGGAGAATAAATGCTAATATCTTGCTAAATCAATTCATGGTAGTTTGGGAAAGTGATGATATTGGGATACTCAATGTCCTTATGTTCTATGTAGCCTCAAAAATATTTATGGGATTATGGATCAATCCCATGCCATAGGGATTTAGTCTACACCCTATATATCTAATTTAGTGTTATGTGCACTTATGCTCTTGAATTCACTACATTCTCTAGTTTAAGATGATTTTCAAGGACTGTGAGTATTTGTAAATACCTTGGGGAGATTCTTGGATCATAAGTTTTATGCTGTCTTAAGTTCAAACCTTGCTTAGATTGACTTTGCAGTCATGAAAATAATTGAAGGAAATAATCCAAAGTAGTATAGATGTCCTATTCCTTCTTATGCAAATTAAATTATTTTTAGTGATCCAGATTCAAAGATTCTTATAACGAATGCTCCTTGAAGTGCTAATAAATTGAATGATTCTAAGATAATCAAGTAATAAATTAATATGCATTGAATTCCTTTAAATACCAATATATAGCAATAAACCATGTGAAATGTGTACCAAGTCAACTCATGGCAAGAATGAAATGGGTAGGCATTGATTAATTTAGAATTTTAGAGGTAAAATATTGATGCGGAGAATGAATAGCTAGACATGGAAGACAATAGTAAGTATAATAAATGGATAAAGTATGAGAACATGTGTAGGCATGAATAAGATGTGGCCAAATGTATAAGGATGAATAAATGATGAATTGGGGAATGAGACAAACTTTATAGACTTGACTGTGTGATTTATCATTATGTAATTATGCTAAATCATTCTATCAAAATGAACTCAAACTAAATAGAAATTAGCATAGATATACAAATATTTCCATTACATATCTAGCATATGTCAATTTTGAATAGATTTTATTAAAACAACTAAAAACATAAATTGCTACTATAATATTAATAATTACATAAAAAGAAACATTTAAAATAAATACCGATCAAGATTAAATTCCGTCTAAAACATTTAGAGTAAATACAAGTCAAAATTAAACTCCATCTAAAATGGCACCATATGCAACACTCCTTTAAATAATTAAAATAAAAAATAGAATATTGATGCTAAAAGGGCATGCATTTTAAGTCTAAAAGGTTGAAAAAATATAAAACTATTTATGTTTAATATCATATTATATAATTTCTCTTATTTTTTGCTACATAGTCACTTATATTTTATTCAATTGTAAATTAAAAAAGAACGGATACCAACACCAACACCAGCCATGTGAAAAGACTAGAAAGAATCTACCAAATTGATGAGTCATTTTATAGTCATCTTCTTAAAATTTTCTTGATCAAAAAAGGATCAGCATGCAGGTACTAGGAACCAATTTCACAAGTTGTATTTAACAAATAATAGAGGAGGAAATATTGAGATGAATCACAAAAATGACAAAGTATCATGGTTTAGAAGGTTATGTGGCCATCATGATGGGCACATCACAAGGGATTGGCAGAGAAATCGCTATGCATTTTGCTAGCAAAGGAGCCCATGTTGTGGTCTCATACAATGTAAACACAGATAAAGTAGAGGAGGTGACCTCCATAATCAATAAGGATTGTGGCACAGGAAGAGCCATTACTTGCAAGGCCGATGTTTCCAAGGCCTTGAATGTGGGAAACTTATTTGATAGGGTAGAGTAAGCCTTCAATGGTGTCCACATATTCATAAACAATATGGGTTTAGTGAGTTCCACATATCCAACCATGGCCAAAACCCAAAAAGAAGAGTGGAAGTTCATCTTCAATATGATACTCTGATATCCTTCAATGTTTGCTTCATCCATAATACATGTGTATAGCAAGATGTTGCAGCAATATACTCTGCCTCTGTAGTAGATAATGACAGTGAATCCTATTTCTTACTTAGCCAAAAAACCAATATGTTTCTAAGAAAGAAAGCACCTCCACGTGTACTTATTTTTTCATCCACACAACCCACCCGATCAACATCTATATAAGCACTCAAGGAGATATCAATATCCTTTGGATACCATAGGCCATAGTCCAAATTTCCCTACAAATATCTGAATATCCTCTTGATTGTTGCCACATGTGATTCCCTAGGATCTTCTTGAAATATAGCTACAAGATAAACTTCATGCATGATATATGGTCTAGTAGCAGTTAGATATAGCACTCCACCAATCATTGATCTATTCATCATTCTTGCTTCATTTGCAACCATTAACCATGGGATTACATACTGGTCTAGAGTCTACCATTCCAAACTTCTTCAACATTTCCTTGACATATTTCAATTGTGATATGAATATACCTTTTTCTATTTGACTGATTTGTAGCCCAAGAAATTCATCTCCCCAAACATTGACATATTCATATAGAGTGTGGTGGGCCCCAAAACCAAACCCTCACTAAATAATCTAAAAGTCCAAACAATACATACAAGCATCACATAGGCATTAGTGATTAAGACATCTAATTCTAATGGTTGCTATCAATTGTTGGTGAAATAGGATTCCCTTGTTGATAGGAGATGTTGGATCTAGCAAGTATAATGCTAATAAATACATTGTTGAAAGTTGATATATAGGGTTTGCATGTCTTATCAAATTTAAAGGTCATTTCTAAATTATTTTGATATCTTGGCATGGTGAAGGAAGGAAGGATTAATATAAATTTATCTAGAGATTAAGATAGCATTATCCAACCATGGCTCTTGTTGATACTATTCTTAGTATTTTTAATTCAAGGTGCCTATGTGCTTGTGTAGCCCTATGTCACTTGTATTGATTGGAGACAATTTATGCTAAGGCTTCATATGTATGCATGGTTGAGGTCTTATCTAGCTTTGGTCACAATGGCTCATATTGTCTTGTATGGCTTTATGGCTTTCTACTTGGACTTTTTAGTGAGTTGTTGCTTGCCATGCATTACCTTCAACAATGATAGGCCCAAGTGTTAGTGTGAATAGAGTGTTTCACCTAGCTAGTTCATCACCTAGATCTTATTCACACTAGTTACTTAAGCTTACTTAGGGCATACATAGGATAGTTATCACTTTATCTAACTCATAAGATTAAGGCACATGTCAAAATCTTATGCAATCTTATGTGTCACTTTGGTGTATATAACCAAGGGGTTCCCTTTGTATTCTCAATTTAATCATCAGTGTATATTTGCATCCTTTAATGGAATAGCATTATTCCCACATATTTGATCTCTCTTGTGCTTTCATTGAAGCTCTTAGATCTTGGGTGGCTAAATCTTTAGCCAAATCTTGCATGTTATAGATCACTCTATACCAACTTTTTACATGGTATTAGAACTTGTGTGATTGGTTCTTCTTGGTCTTTATTAAGATATCTAGGTTGCAAATTTTGCTAGATTTTTAAAAGTTGAGTCTCCTCCTCTCATGCATCAAATTATGACCTAGAAAATCAAATAAACTTAATAGAAATATCAAATTTGGAGGGTTCCTCTTTGTGGTTTTGTATTGCAAATTCATTTTGGAGTTTGTTCATGCAAATATGAGCTTATCATTAAGTTTAGAGTGTCCAAGAAAGTTAAATTAGCCTTTTGATTTGCCCAAATTGGGCATGTGGGGCTAGATTGACAAGGGTTTGAAGTTGGGAGGTGGTTGTTAGATGCAAAAGGTAGCTACAATTTTGGAGCATTTTGGGTCAAATTTGACTTTGCCATCATGTCTAGAAGGCCCAAGAACTTAAGTGTCAATTGTCAATTCATCAAAATAAACATTTTTGTCTCAAACTATCAAATAATTTTTTTGTCATCCTTAATCATATGAATCGTACCAGTGGAATCTCATGTAATATGTTAACATTGTCGTCATCATAGGTTGGCACTACACAAGTCTAGGAGAGTTCAAGTTAAAAAAATAATAATCTATTTTAAATTAATTTTTTCAAAAATAAAAAAATAAAAATGATAGGGTGTGGTCAATACCCCATGCCTTCAGAAAAGTATGTAAGCAACATGGTGGCCAACATGGGGTAACCTACCTATGCCCCCATCGCCCATCGTGGCCACAACCTCACCTCAATTGGTCGATGGTAAACTTGTGACATTGGGTCATGAGAAACCAACCAACCAAGATTATTTGGGTAGTACTTTGCTGCCAAAAAACTAATGGATGTAGGAATATTTTGACATTTATTCACCATAAAGAGCTTTGCAAAACTGCAAATTGCTCACGTCCACTTAAAAGTAGTTTCCCTACAATATTTAGTGGTTTTTATGCACCAAAGCAATTTTATGGTTACCTAGGGAAATTTTGCATCCATTGGCATATTATGGGAAAAAGAGAATATTTTGTTTGTCTTGCTACTAACATTAGCATAACATCAGTAAATTAACCCTCAACCAACTTTCCCCCTCTCCACCTACATTTTTTTTATTTCACACTTTAAATTTAGAGGCTTATAACTCAGTCGTTCAAACTCCTTTTTGTGAGAATTTTTTTATTTGGGGTAGAATTTTGTGAGCTCCATAGTGTTGTTAGCGGATTTTTATTTTGGTGCTTTTATTTTTTTAGAAATTGTCGATTTTTACAAATGTTACTGAGTAGTTGTCATTTTGGGAACTTCTGGGATTTTTGATATAGTAACATTTTTTGGTGTAGTTTTTTTTAAGTGCATAATTTTTTGTGCACTTTGGAGTGGTGTGATCAAATTGGTCTCATTCTATTTCAAAATTGTATTTTATTTTTGTAGCCAAATTTGATATTGGTGTACACTAAGATCAAGTCTACTTTGTTGTTTTTGGCAAGGGACACTTTTAATTGAAGTGTCAAGATCATACATTGTTGGGGGGATCATTGATTGAGTAATTTAGGGGGGTAATCTTGTTTTTTGGATTGAGTATTTTTATTGGTCTATTGTGTGACTAAAGTTAAGGAGTTTATTATGTCTATCAAGACACCCTATTTTAATTAGTTTGGACATATGGAATTGTAAGTCGTGTAGATGGAATCTTGACACTTTGCAAATGGATTCATCTTTTGTCATATCTCTATGGGCCAACTCCTAAACTTATATCATCAATTCAAAATAAACTTGTGTGGGATTTTAAGATTGAACATATCTTCGAAGTAATTGGTTATAGTTGTGATGTTGGCACACAAATGGCCATTGAGGGCATTGAGTGTCCTTGTGACCTTTAGACCAAACTTTGGAAGATGTATGGAGACTCGAATGAACCTTCATTCCTACATGATCCTATTATGGATTATCTTATTCTATTTGATGTGTTTTGACCATGCGAACATAAAATCATTGTAGTACTTGTTGAATAAGAAGAGCTTGATTTGTGTGATGACATAGAGACTCTTACAAATGTTCATTCTCCTCCTATCAAGACTTCCATTACGGCTTCAATTTATGTGACTTCTAATTTAGATTTATAGGATTTATCTTTGTTCATCTGTGAGTCAAATCTTTAAGGCTAAGGACTCTAGTAATCCAATATTGGTAGATTCATTTGATATTCACACACAAAAATCTTTTGTCGATATATCATTTAATATAGATTCAGAGGATTCATCTTCTTCATCTACAAGTCAACTTTTGAGGTTGTGGAATCTAATAATCCAACATTGGTAGATTCATTTGATATTCACACATAGAAATCTTATGTGGATATATCATTCAAGGATGAGCAATGTAGTTAAATGGCATACATTGAGATCTCATCTTTATCTATTGTTGCTGCTAATGAAACCAGTGTTGCTACATCCATGGCTCCTAATGATTAAGTTAGCAGGACAATCATGGTCTTCTAGATATAGCTACTTGGAATGAGTAATTAATAGACATTGCAAGTTTGTTTTGTGAGTCCTATCTTATAGGCTTGGAGGACACTATTGTGGATATTCATCTCTTATTTGATGTTAATTCTTATGAATTTGCATCACCTTCTTCAGATATTGTTGGGGGAGCCTTTAGACCCTCTTGATCCTTCTCCACTTGATCACTTTTCATAGTTTGGCATTGGCTTGGAGAATCTTGAGCAAAATCCGGAGGAGTCACTTTTGTTTTTGGATTATGTTCTACATTTGTCTCTACTAGATTTTGGATTGTCATCTTTCTCGGTGTGGCCTAGAACACTTGATTTAACTATGAAAACTTTTGGCAACATGTGGACACTTGAGAAAAAATCAATACATAACTTGATCTTTCTTTCATCAGGGAATGGAAATAAATCTTGTGTACATTCTGGGTTTGGTTTCTTTCTAAGGAGAGAAATGTTATTGATGTGATTATATCATCTTAAACTTTTAATGTCAGACATCTACCATCATTGAAAGAGACATTACTTTGAAGAGGGTTGCATAGTCTCTCTTCTTCTCTTATGAGGGGAAATTTTTCCTCACATAGGGTTTTGTCCTTCCCGTTCTTCTTTGAAAGCATTTTATTTGTTTTCTCTTTTGGGGGAGGAGTTTTGTCTCATTGAGTTTTCTTATTTTCTCTATTTGTGAGGGATTATATTTTTATATGGGTACATAACATGACCTTATTGTCAGGACCTGTCTTTGCATCATTGCATCTTGTATATTATCTCTAAGTTGCAATAAGGGGGTGTTGGTGTGAACAAGGCGTTTTACCTAGCTAGTTCATCAATTAGGTCATATTCCCACTAGTTACTTAAATTTACTTGGGGTACACATAGGATAGTTATCGCTTAATGTCTCAAGCCATAAGACTGAGACATGTTATAATTTTATTCAATCCTATGTCTCATTTTGGTCTATACAACCAAGGGGTTCCCTTTCTATTTTCAATTTGACCATCATTGAATATTTTTATCCTTTGATAGAATAAAATTATTCTTTCATATTTGACCTCTCTTATGCATTGCTTCAAGATTGTAGATCTTGGGTGGTTATATCTTCAATCAAATATTACATGGCATAGAGTATTCTATACCAACTCTTACACCAAGGTTATGTTGAATTGGCTTGTAATCTATGGTGGAAAATTTTTATTAGCTACACATGTTCATCCAATGGTGGACCCCTCTTCTACATTGCATTCAAATATTTTTTACATTGCCTTGTGATGATGTGGCTGCAACAAATGTTCATTTCTCGTTACATGGGCCTCTAAGGTAGTATAATTTATGCTTCTTGTGCTTGCATGAAGGCATATCAATCATTGATCTAAGCGTATAGCTCCAACATATTTTGGGACGTGTATTTCTCCTAAGAAGCCAAACTTGATAGTATGTACAACTCATACCCTATGGACTACAAGTTATTGTTGGTGGTTGTGTTCCCTTTGTGATCTCATGCTCATGCCCTAGCTTTGCTTGGGCTTGGAGTTTAATTTTTCTATTTGGTGGTAATATGATTTAATGACTCCAATTGCTTTCCCCTTGTCCTTGGTGACATTGTTGAGCTTGTTGGTGAATTTTGGGCCTCCCTATGATGTTGGTACTCTTGGAGTTATGTACATGGGCTATAGTAAGGATTTTGAGATACATGTGGCTTTAATTAATAGATTGATGTGTCTTGTGTTGTTGGAGGCTTAAGGATCTAAGATAAAGCTATTGCTTTCATCTATGGAAATATTTTCCATGCCCATGTATACCTTAAAGTAAATCCAACACTATTTTCAATTAAATCATTGAGAGGCAATGCTACATTTTATTATGGAGTGAATCAATATATACAAGAGAATAATCAATTTGAAAGAGGAAAAAAAATTAACCACCTAATCGATTAATTTGTATTATTATTAAATATAATGTGCTTAATATTAATAATATATTACAATGATATTATTATATTCCAACAATCCCCCCTTGTTACATCATCTCAACCAATTGAAACATGTTTCCAACCCCTACGCCATTAGCAACAAATTCTCCATTATGATTCTTATCTTTAATGAGCCAATTTCTCATCATTATGTTGGTGAACAACTCAAGTTTTTCTCTAGCAACTGACATATTGGTAAGAGGTTCTTCATGAGCCCGTGTGTGTGTGTGTGTGTGTGTATAAACACATATGAGCCTTGCATGATAATGAAATATCTCTAATACCTTGCACCTAATAGGATGTGTCATTACCAAGTGAAACTTGCCCATATGAATTTGATGGTGTGAATTTGTAGAACCACTCTTGTTCACATACCATGGTTTGGATGCAGTATAGTCAAAATATGAGACAAAACTATCAGAAGTGGAAGCCAAAGTTTTTACAACATTAAAAATCTTATTCACTAGAATCACCTATAGAAGCAACATTCCTATGTTGCTTATTTTTTGTCATTTGGGATGCTTCTTCTTGTCCCCTTAAGAATTCTTTTGTGCATCTCACTAGTTAGATTCACTATTAGAAAACAAATTGTACCAAAATTCTTGGAGATTTTGTCCTTCCACAAATGAGAAACTTCCTTTTTTGTGCAAAGGAATTTTCTTCTTTGGATTTAGATGAACTCAGATGACCAATCCAATTGCTTTCTCTTTGTTGAGATGTGAGGGTTGGATTGTTTGGGGATTTTAAGGTCTCATCATGAATTTTCTCTTATTGAAACAAATTTATCAATTTCTGAAAAGATGGATTTATGTTATAGCCACATTGAGACATGTGACAAACACACAAAAAGGAGGGGGCAGTGCTCTCAATAGAAGGGCTATGCGGGAGTCATTTGACACAGTTTCCCCTAATGCTTACAATGATGTCTTGATCTTTGCAACTCTTGATATATTTTTTCAAATTTTCACCATTTTACATTTGTAAACAATGCAGATGACACTACAAATGAGGAATTTTATTTTTATTTTTTGATTCATATACTATCTTAAAGTGATCCCAAGCCTCTTTAGTAGTTATTGGTGTTTGGAAGAGAGATTGAACCATATCAAAAACATTGAACAAGATTATCAATTTGGCCTTATCATATTGATTTTTCTTAAAACCAACTTGTGTGGTTTTGCAATTCTTCCAAAAACTACACCCCACAAATCTTTAAACTCAAGTTTGGATCTTGGTTTTTAAGGAAATATAACTATCACCTCTCAATAGCAAAGAGTTGAGAAGCATTATTTTGGGGGCACTGGAAATCGTTTTATAGGATGTGGGGGGTTCTTATCTCTCAAAAAACAAATGTTCACCGCTATTTCTCTCCAATGATTTACAAAGTGAATGGCACAAATAATGTTGTATCTATTTTAGGTATAAGATGTAGTAATTTGACTTGACAACATTCCTTGTAAAGTGAATTAGAGGCACAAATAATACCAAAGTTTGTGATTTTTGTTACAAAACATAACAAAATAATAGATTGAATTATTTTAATTATAAATTTGTTTGAATTGTATATTTGCTCCCCAAAAAATATGTAAAACTAAAATTTTATATATATATATATATATATAATTATAATTATAATTTACAAATTTGAACAATATGAAAATTTAAAAAATTAAAAAGAATATTTTTTCATATTATTTTTTAATTCTTTGCAAAAAAATCTAAATAAAATTTCCAAAAAAATTAAATCTTATATCTCCTTGCGAGCTTTAGAAAAGAATGGAGTTTATAAAAGAAAATTACACCTTATCGAAAAGAAAAAAAATTCATATAGTTATCATTTGTAGGAATAATAAAATAGAAATATGTATATGGCCATGATGCATGACCTACTATGATTCACAACCTTCTGCTTATGCAATTGAGGGTTTTGTGGACTAATTTATTTTGAGAATCATGATTGTTTATTTTTCCTAATAATTATGACTATTATTCTATAATTTAGGGTTTTTTTTGGGTTTTCTTCATGTTGATTAGCCTCCCATGACCTTTCTTATTAGGCCACATTGTATCTTTGATGAATTTGCCTCATTTTTTGTGAATGGGAATCATGATTGTGTATTTTTCTTCACTTTTCTCTCTTTCTAGAATCACATGTTCACATCCCTCTTACAACACATTCATGTCATGTTCTTCATAATTTGTAACAAGTTTTTATTCGATGTTAGGGCACAAGATAGATGGAGAACTCCTACACCTTTTTTTCTCTTTTACAATCATGCACTCATATTGCTCTTACAATATCTTCATATCATGTTCTTCACGACTGGCAACAAGTTTTTGTGTGGCACTAGGGCATGAGGTAGATAGAGAAATCCCATACCTTGTTTAATCTTTTATAATCACATGCTCACATTCCTCTTACAACATCTTTAGATTGTGTTTATGATTTCCAACAAGTTTTTGTGTGGTGCTAGGGCACAAGGTAGATACATAATGACTACACCTTGTTTTCTCTTTTAGAATCATGTTCTCACATTCATCTTTGTAACAGTTTCTTTTTCCATAATTTCCAACAAGTTTTTGTGTGGTGCTAGGGCACGAGGTGGATAGAGAACTCCCACTTGACTTGTTTTCTCTTGCATCTATGCATGAGAGATTTTATTGCAATCTTCTCTTTAGCTCTCCATCTATATTTATAGGAATTAAATGCCTTTAACTAATTCCTCTCTGTATGATTCACAAGGAATGAACTATATTTTTATTCACACACAAAATAAAATTTCATTGTCACCAAATAGAATCATTGAGAGAAATGAATGAATTCAAAAGAATAATTATTCTAAAAGAAGAAAGCAATTAACAATCCAACCAACTATTGTATGTTAATAATAGTAATGTAATATCTTAATGATACAATATTATCATATCCCAACAATTTCTTCATTGGTACATGCATTGATCTACTTCTTTGTTGATGTATATTGATTTTAACATTGACTAACTATTCATTTGGCACTTTATGCTACATGCATGGACATTCCCAAGCGGTTGATTGTAAAAATGAAAGCTATATATACATGTTTATAATATGTGGTTAGGGTTGGTCTCTTGAGCCAATTTCTTGCACAAAGGTATTCTAATATGTTTTATGGATTAAATTAATAAAAAAATAGATTTTATGACTACCTCTTTCAATAATCCTTCCTTTGATGCATGGACATTCCCAAGCGGTTGATTGTAAAAATGAAAGCTATATATACATGTATAACTATGATTTGATATGCAAAATATCTCATCCAAATGATTTGTACATGTGTGTACATCAATATCTATTACATATTATACATATTTTATTTCCTCTACAAATTTAACTTTGTTTCCACCAATAGAATAGGCACTAGTTTAGAAGGCTAAATAACCAATATTTCATCAAACATAAAACATTATAAGTTCATTAGTGTTGGTTGTTCTTCATATCTTGTATATCCCTTTGCTTTAGCAATGCATATATTTTTTGAGTCATTCAAGTAACACCTTTAAAGGGGCATGCACTACAAGTTTACCTTGCAACCATGTGTTAAAGTGTAGTTTGAGATTGAAAACATCATTATAGATAGAAAACGGTATATTATTTATCTTATGCATGTGCTATTATTGGCTTAATAAGAGCCTTCACAAGGAGTTTTTATGCCATAGACTTAGTGAAAAGGCTTGGGATCTATCATACAATGGGTGTAGCTAAGTTAGTTGGTTCAATATTATTGCATCATTTTTCTTTAATTTTCATGTTAAGCACACCTCTAGGAGCATCCTCATAGGTTTTGCTAAGCCCAAAGCGAAGGATAGACTGTCCACTCTTAATAATTGATCTCAAGATTCATCCATGTTTTGTTGATGAGTCTATCATTTCCTTTTGATGACAAGTTCCCTTATATTAAGGGTTAGCTATACTCTAGGGATATGGAGTTACAATTTTGGGAACTAACAAATGATACTGTTGTCAAGGACATTTAAAGGGTTTTGACTATAATGAAGAATCAACTATTAGAAATGAATCTTGATCTAATTTTGCGCCTTAGAGGTTATTATATGCTTCATGGTTATCCTTATTATGACAATTTTTTTTGTCTAAAATCAAATTTTATGTTATTTCAAGTAAGGTCAACTATGGAGCTTTAGTCCACATTTCATATTTACAAGTGTGGTATACTATGATTTTTCTTCTCCTTTGTTTGTAGATTATGCTTCCTTTTTCAAGATCTTAAGGGCGCGAGATAATTTTTTTATTTCCATCATTATTGTAAAGGTTTGAGAAATGGATTCATGGTATAGAGATCATTCTAGGCATACCCCTTCATCTACTCCATGTTATGTTTCTAGACCTAGCTTATGTGATGAGTATGAATACAATGAATACCACAGTGATGCCTCATCTTCTTGTTCAAATAGTTATGTGCCTTCCCATAATTCATGCCAAAGTTTAGAAACTTCCATGAATAATCTCAATAAAAACATAAGATGAAAAAATGAATTTGAGAGTTAAAAAAAAGGAATTGAGCTTAATTTGCAAGATAAATCTCAATTTACACACACTAAGTAATAGTGGCTTAACTCTCCTAATGTATCCCTTGATAGTGTTTACAAATTTTTGGAACTGTTTTGGGAATCCCATAATTTTAAAACCATGTTAGGAGATGTTTACAATGAAATTCCTAGGTTCAATGGACAAGATGGTTCTCATGGGGATGCACATGTTTGCATTTTTTGATTTTATGGAGCACTTTTATTTTGAAGATGAAGACATATGAATAAGGTATTTTATCACTTGTCCCTATGGGGTTGGGCAATGGATTGGTTTAGTTTCCTTGACCACCATTTTTATTTGTGGGAGAGCCTTATTTTAACTTTACTAAGCAATATAAAAGTGTTGTTGAACCTTCTCTTTTTGTACAAAAGATAGCTAACATCAAAAGGCAAGAGGGTGATTTTTTTCATGATTTCAACTAAAGGTTTCCTACACCAATCTCTTTCATTCCTAATGATTTCATGCCTAGTTTTTCCACATGTTGTTTTATGTTTTACGAAGTATTTAAAGTTGGTGCAAGTATAAGATTAAACCTAAGAGTCTTGAGCATGCCTATGGATGGGAAAAATTGATGGAGGGAATGAGACAAGCATATATGGCTATTATAACACTATAACTCATATGGTAATGTTGATATAGATGAATCAAGCACTTTGAATGAATACCACCAGGATACATCTTGTGTTAGTGAGGCTTACAAGCCATATAATCATGACGTTGGATATTATGAGGAGCCTGAGGTATGCGATTATACATTTCATGACAGCCATATGAATAGAAAGGAGAATGTATATTCATTCTTTTGGTTTAATGATTTTTTTTTTAGTTGTGACGATGCTGAAAATAGGTGCACAAGTATTCATTTAGATGAAAAATAACTTTGTTTCACATGATGATAATGATAATAATACTTATGGAGACCCTTCTACATAATTTGCATGAGGATGAGGTAAGCAAGTCTACATTTAATGATGAATACATTGATAAAAGCAACAATAAAGATGATTTGTCAAATTGATGATCCATCCATTGAATATGGAAATGTGGAATGTGCATACAACTAGATAAACTTGCCTATGAAGATTATTATGTTGATGACATTGAGGGTGTAGACTCTTCATTTTCCTTTGACCTTGATATAATATCATCACATTATAACATAAATATAATGTAAAGTCTAGGTTGATTTAATGAAGGAATATATTTTCATTTATTTTATTTTCCTAGAAGGAGACTTATGTCTATTTACAAGAGGATGGAGAGGATATTTTCCACAAGTTTTACTATAGTAGTAATTATCATTTAGCAAAGTGCAATAAGGAGTATGAAACTAAGAAGTAATTAGAGGGAAATGGTCCTTCACATGAGGTTTCTTGTGAGAATGATCTTTGTGGTGGTGATTTGATTGATGGTTTGAGGCATGCCTATGATTTAGAAATTGATGTATACAACAAAAAATATAATATGAATACATATAGACCACTAACTCCATGATATTTTTCCTTCCAATTTGATGAAGATTATGCATCCATTATTGAGCAAATTTTTGTTATGCTTGAGATGTAGGCTTTTAGTCGAAACTTGGATGTTTGTGAGGAATTAAGTGGGATACAATGTTTACATGAAATTTAATGCTAGTATGGTGTGTCCCAACTTGGTGACATGCCTGAATTTGAAGTGTTTCATTTCAAAATTAAATGAATATTTTAATCCCTCTACAAATCAAAGATATGATTAGGTATAATATTCTATACCAAGTGAATTTAAGGTATTTTCTTTTGTCTTGAGTTCATGTGAGTGGGTTGTCAAATACTATAGCTTTGTAGGCTTTAGAGATGATGTCCTCTCACATAGCTACCTCAATATGGATGTTGATTTGGTTATTGGAGAATCATCATACTTTGTCATGGATGTTCATGAAATATGTGACTATAGGGGTTAGAAGGGATAATTTTCATATTTTGGTGGGTTAATTACTTTGTTGATTCACATGGTTGGTGTGATCATTTTCTTTATTCTTCAATGATACTCTATTCATAGATATATGAATCAACTTGTGTGCAACTAGACATGAACTACAATATCAACTCAAAGTGATCAACTAATTTATCTAGGTGGTGTTTTATAGAGGCAAAAGGCATCATTGAGTTTGATTATGGTCTTGTTTCAAAGGATCTCTTTCTATGTCTTTACCCACATTATGTTTTTGAAGTTACTTGCAATAATACATAATCAATCTCCTCTAATATCAACGTTTCAAAGGTTGAAAGTCATTAGTTGTTCTCTTAGCTTGGAAATTTGGTTTTAATTCTTTTATCTCACTATTGTTTCATGTATATACTTTTGTGTTGTATGTCTTTTTTCCCCCTTCCTCCTTGTCCCTCTTGTTGCTATGGTCTCCATCCTAAATTTTTCTAAATCCTTGAAGTGTTTTCATGTGGTGCAATCATTCCCAACCATGGCCTTTGTTGATATTATTCTAAGTAATGCTAATCCTTTATGACCTTGTAGCCTTATTTCAAAGATTCATACATTTTTATTTAAGGTATTATCTAACTTTAGTCATAATGCATCATGTTTCCTTGTATGGATTCCTACTTAGATTCTTTAATGAGTTGTTGCTTGGAAGGCATTGAATTTGGTAGTGGTAGGCCCAAGTTTATATTGAGGTGGTTTGTAATCCGTGTTGGTGACTTATTATTTTCTACACATGTTCATCTAGTTGAACCTCTCTTTTACATGACGTGTGAATACTTTTCTCATTGGCTCATGATGATGTGGTTGCAACAAATTCTCATTTCTTATTATACATACCTCTCCAAGGTAGTTTAACTTGTGTTTGCATGGATGCATAGATCAATACTTTATCTAAGCATATAGATCCAACATCCTTTGGACTATGGATCTTTGTCAAGAACTCAAACTTGATGCATGTAGCTTACACCCATATGGACTGCAAGTTATTGGAGGCATTATTTCTAGTGGTTGGATTTTCTTTGCATTGCCATCCTCATGCCCTAGATGTTCCTAGGATTGGAGTTCTCTTTGTTTGTTTGGTGTCAATATGATTTAGACTCCAAGTGATTTCCCCTTGTCTTGGGTGACATTGTTGAGCTCATCAATGACCTATGAGGTGATGTGTGAAATTGTTGGTTCTCCTAGAGCCATATGTAGAGACTATACTATGGATTTTGAGCTAGACATGTGACCTAACTTGGTTGGTTGATTCATTTTACCATGGGTTTGCATATAAATTAATGGGGGTAATATTTTCATGATTAATTGATGTGTCCCATTCTATTGGAGGCCTAAGAATTCAAGTTTAAGCTATTGAGCTCATACATGGGAAGATTTTCCATGATTATATGTACCTTAAATTAATTCCAATGTTGATTTATCCCCTGGTACATGCATAATTGATATTCTTCACTACCAATGTATGTTAATTTTGACATGGTGTAAATCTCAAATTGACATGTTATTTTACCTATATCCATGCCCAGTTAGATAATTGTAGAACTAAAATCTATACATACATGTTTGTAATACGTGGTAAGGGTTGGTCTCTTGAGTCAAATTCCTACAAAAAGGTGTTGTAGTATGTTCTAGGAATTCAATTAATAAAAAATAGATTTAATGATGGAAATACTATGCTTGTGTAAACTATAGGATTGTTTAATTTATGTATGATTCTTTGTATTGATGAATTTCTTCATGGTTCCAATGCTATTTCTTATTAAATTACAGTAGGTCATTTGTGCACTTTGAAGGTTGGTTTGATTTATAGGGCTATAAAGTGTTGTGATTACCTCTTAAAATAACTCTTCCCTTGATGTGCACGTGTTCTTTCAAGTTGACAATAGATATATAAGTATGCTTTGATAAGTAGAATCTCTCATCCTAGTGATTTGTGCACATGTGCACATTAGTGTCTATTGCAACTCTATGCATATTTAATTCCACCATCAAGTTTGACTCAATTCCCATTGATGGAGTACGCATCAACTTGGAAGGCCAAGTGGTCAATATTTCATGAAATTAAGTTGATAAGAGATATTTTTCTTCCTCCCTTGCACATCTCATTACTTTAGCAATATATATCATGTGTGCTCCATTCAAGGAATGTCCTTAGAGGGGTATGCATTGTGATTTTACCATGCAATGCTACATTGCAATGTAGTTTAAAATTGAAAACATCATTAGGGATAGTAAATGATATTATTTTTATCATGCACGATTTGTTGTTAGTTTAATGAGATGCTTTACAAGTAGATAATATGTCGTACATAATGAAAAATATTGTGGTCTATCATAGATAATGTGTAGCTACTAGTTAGTTTAGTCTTGTTAAATCACTAAACTATTTATTTTTCCTATTTAACACACCTCTATGAACACCCTCTTGAGTTTCATTGATTCTAATGTGTAGAGAGACAACCCACTTTGAATTTTTGTTTTAAAGTTATCCATGTTTTGTTGATGAGTCTTTGCTCTTTCATCTTGATAACAAGTTCTATGACCTTGGGCATTGGTTACACTCTAGGGATATGACATTGTAGTTTTGGGAGTTAGTATATCTATGGTTCACAATGTGCATCTTTAGAAAATACAGTGTTATGGATAAAACCTTATGCTATCAAACTTGATTATTTTCCTTTATTTTCTCCATACCCAAAGCATTTTAGTTTGCTTTTGTAGCTTCTAGGAATTAATATGCCCAACCAATTTTCCTTAGTAAAATCATAATATAACAAGGCTCCCATTTTCCTTAGTAGCTTTTGGACACTCATGCCTTTGTGATCCAAAACCACTTCTTGTCAAATATTTGAATCCTCCTCTTTACGAAGGTGTCTCACCTCCATCCTCCTTTTTGTTGTAGTTTTTTCCATGTTCAACTAATTGCTTGTCTTGAACTCTACCTCTACCATGAATTTGTTATTGATTTCTAGCCAAATTATCTCAAGCTTTTAATGCATGCTAATATGCCTCCACTAATTTAATATCAAGAATACTAATTTCATCTTGATTATTAGTGCCAAACTGTTAATATATCTTGAAACTTAAAGATATTCAGTATCTTGAGCATGACCAAACTCATATTGTCAATTTGGAAATTTCTTTTGTGTAGTATTTCACACTCAACCCCTTTTGATGGGTATTCTACAACTTCTTAAATATTATCATACAATAATTAGAAGGTGCAAGTTTGTGCTTTAACTTATTCACTGATCAATCCCATGCTCTAATATTTTCTTTTCCTACACAAACTTATTTTTTCTAAATGTTTGGTCCCACCATAAGGATGCACGACCCTTCAATTTAGTAACAATAATCTTACCTTCTCGAGGTCCTAAATTTGCTTCAAATTGAATTATTTTTCTATGTCTTATATCCATTCAATCAACTCTTCTAAATCTAGACTACTAACATAATTGAGTAAATCCATCCTAAGATTGCTTCCCATTTTAACAATAGGTTTGATTATCCTTTCTTTATCTTCTTCCCTTTCCTCTAATTCTTCTTCATCTTTATTTTCTTTTGAATCTCTAACTCCTACCTCCATCCTTCATTGGGTGATTTATATATCTTTCATTTGAGCTCTTAAGCCTTTGGTGACTTCCAATAATTCTACATTTTTTTAACATTTTTAAGGCCTCTTCTATCCCAAATAGGTATGCCTCTTTGTCTTTGTGGTCCATTCTTCAATTCCCAAATGCCCCAACTTTCTATGATACCACTTATTATAGTAGCTATCTTGCTTCTCCTTAAAATAGAGATTATAGGTAGTTGTTTCTCTCTCCTTTGAGTGAGCTCCCTATTGACCCACAAAATTATGCAAGACCTACTTGAGTAGTTGAGATTCAACTTTTCTCTTGAAATAAAATTCAACAATCCTCCTTAAGGTCTTAGGGTCACCACATATTGATATTGCAAAACAACTTAGTAGTGAAATGAAATAAAATTTTGACAAAAGACCTCATAAAGATTGAAAATAACCGATTATGACTTGATTTGAATCTTAATTTAAGAAATGAAAAATCAAGAAAATTAAAGATATCCTATACTACTTAAGAATGTTCAGCAAAAATAAAAAAATATATAAAAAAAAAGAACAAAGAGATATTATATGGGAGATAACACAATGAATTCCATTTGCAACACAAAAAGAACCACCCACAACCCTATTAGTCATGGCTCGACATGAGATATGCATAGTGTAAGATAATATCTATACATGAAAAAAATAACAAAGGCACCAAGTTACTTTCACTGATGATAACCAATAAACTTATGTACAAATATGAATGTAAACTCATAAACGTGGGATTCCCAGAAGAAACTTAATCAATATATAACACTCATACTTAGACGACCAAGAAAAAAATGGCTTTCTATTGAATTACTTGTGCATGTAAAGTCGCTAGTTTTTAGCCTACCATTCATCTCTAAATTTTTCCTTAAAACTTCCAATCTACCAATAGCAAACAGTTGCATATTACAAGATAGAGGAATGCCACAAATTACATACCCTCAACTTTGGTGGCATAATTGTTGAAATCTCTAGAAATATTTTAAGTCCAAGCACCAAGAAAAATAAATAGATGTAGAGTGATATAAATTTGTAGACCCAAGAAGGATTAAGTTGGAATTTAGACATTTAGATTGGTTTGGGGATTACTTAGAGGAGATTTTTCTTTAGATTCATGTGTAAGATGTCGATTTAAACAAATTAGAAAGTGTGAAATTTGTAGGATATAAGAGATTCTAGGAGTGACACATGGAGAACTCTAGAAAAGACACGTGGGTGTAGTCTATGAGTGACAAGTATGAAGCAAGATACTCTAGGCTTGAAGTGAGATAAAGGTTGACGTGAAAGTACTCCAAACTTGAAACTCTATAAGTGAAAGCATGGGTGAAACTAAGTTTATCAAAGACACAAGGTTTGATAATATAGAGATACAATGGGGGCCTATGGTGTTGACACATGTATAGGGTGTAAGGAAGCTAGGTGGAAATGAGTGCAATGGATATATGGAACTATCAATGAATGATAAGTGTACACTAGTGAGGTAATTTAGATTTTAAAATGGACTTGAAACCATCACCTGGGTGGATTAATTTGAAACTTAGGTCCACAAATGTAAATGTGAACCTACTAGTAAAGTGATTTATGTTAGAAATGAATCCAAACTACTATAAAATGGAAATCTAAAATTTAACTATAAATTGTCCTTTAGGGACTAAATGCACATGAAGAATAAGAGAAAAATGTATTTTTAGGATATAGAGGTTATTTTTTACCCCCAAAAATTATTAAAATAATATTTAATTAGATAAAGTAGGTTGTGTAGATACTGAAAATTGTCCTAGGCCTGCAACTCTAATTTTCTTCATAATTAATATCTTCATTGTAATAATTAAATAATTTGTTAATTATTTAATTATTTTCTAAAATTCGTTGGTCCTCTATTAATTAAATAACTTTAATTATTTAATTAATTCAGTTTTTACCTTTATTCAATCTTGATTAATTAAATAAATATTATTTATTTAATTACATCGCTAATTAAGTTTATCCTCTTTCTAAAATTAAATAAATTGTTATTTAATTTACTCTCATCACATTTACGACTATAATTAAATAATCATCTAAAATTATTTAATTATTTTTTAACCTTTTCTCCAGTCAATTAAATAAAATTTAATCCCCAAATTTCGAATGTTGAATTAAATAATTATTTAATTCATAGAAAGAATTATTCCTAGCATATTCTTCTATAATTAGACAATCGCTTAGTTATCTAATTAGTCATTCATCACTTAAGTCAAGATTTAATTAAATCAGTCAGTTATCTCCTAATTTAATATCTGATTATTTTTATGAACAAACCTTCTGGTTTAAACAGTCAGTTATCTAGTTTTATTCTTCTATGTGCAAACTTTTATTAATTAAATAACTTTATTTATTTAATTAATTCATTTGTACATTCAAACAGACAATTTTCTCTATGCTAATCTTTATCCTTTACATGCAATCATTATTCTTCTGAGTTTCAAACAATCTCAACTAAAGATTAAATTATTATTTAATCTTAGTCCCCACCTTTTATGCTTTATCACTCGCATTATTATTGACACTAATCTCAATGCATGCCACATCTTTCAATCTTAATCGACAATCCATCTTTCAATCCAAGCCTGTCATTCAAGAATCATATTGTCTATAAATTGGCCTTCCCTTCATCATTATTACTCCTCGAAATCTTATGAGTTTTGGAAGCAATTAACTTTAGAATCTTCAATGTTTTTCTAATAACACTATGGGTGATCCCACAATAGTGATTTACAATTTTTGGCCAAATTGGACATTGAAATAATTTTTTTCAACTAAATCTTCACTTTCAGGCACCTATAGCGGCTAAATTGTGAGGAATTTGAAGATGATGCAAACTAGAGTTTTGTGACATTTTGTCTACAGTTTCTAAATATGGAGAAGTGCATGAAGTTGGGTAGCAATTTCATGGCCACTTTATAAAAAAAAGTTTGAAAACTCATAGCGCGAGTGTGTTATAATGCGCTCACATTATTGCATGTTAAAAGAAAATAAAAAAGTGAAAGTCTTCATTTTCACTTCGATTGTTTTTTCTTCTGCCCGCTGCCAAAACCATCAACTTTCGCACTCGCATTCTAGGAGGAGGTATTGGGCACAAATATTCAACAAGAGTTTCTATTTCTTTGCAAGGATGGTGCCACGATGACGAAGAGGTGGGAGAGGGGTGATCCCACAATAGTGGTTTACAATTTTTGGCCAAACTGGACATTGAAATTATTATTTTTAACTAAATATTCATATTTGGGCACCTATAGCGGCTAAACCGTGAAGAATTTGAAGATGATGCAAACTAGAGTCATCAAATTTTCTCTGTAGATTCTAAAAATATTTTTTTCAAAATTTTTGGAATCAAATTGCACTTCTTTTTCCATCTCCCACGAAAACTGATTTTTTTCAAAAAACAACATTTTTAAAAGACGCACACCCATATAACATACATAACTTTTTTCCATGAAGGGATAAAATTCTAATTCTTTTGAATTTAGATTCGTGAATTTTGATATCTAGTGCTTCCAATTTGGTTAGATAGTTTTTTATTGAATATTTTTTCTTTAAGCAAGTTTCAAAGTCAAACCAATTACAATTCAGACATACCGCGATTGTATAACACAACTTTTTTTGTGTATATCGATTTTTATTTTTTTTTGTTGGACCAAGGACTTCAATATTTGGTGCACTCATATTTTTCAATTTTTTCTTTTGATAATTTGTTATTTTTCCACATGTGCAGAACAAAGACCTTCATTTTCAATGAAAAACCTATGTTTAATAAAACTAAAAAAACAAATACATAATCAAACCAAAACATATTAAAATTATATTCATTGGATAGATCATTCTGAGGAATACTTGATTCCAGTTGGGTTTGTGAAGATTCATCCATTTTCATCCTCAACTCGAGCTCCGAAGTGGCAAAATTCAAGGTTTTTTTTGTGTCTCAGTGGGGGATGAGGAATAAGGGGGGTTTGAATGAACCCCTAGGGGTTCGAGCGAACCCCTAGAGGTTCGCTCGAACCAGGGTTCATTCAAACCCCCCTTTTATAAGGGGTTTTGTTGGCTTTTTGGCGGGAAAACATTAAAAGGGTTCACCCGAAACCAGGTTCTAGTGAACCCCTAATGGGTTCGGTTGAACCAATAGGTTCGTACGAACCCCTAAAATCAAGTTTTTTCCCATGCATTCATTTTTTGTGAGTTTTCCTTCCTCACTTCAATTGTAAACCACTATTGTGGCTTCACCCAGAGGTAAGTTTTGTTTGTTGTTTGTTTTGAATTTCTTAGTTTTAGGTTGATTTTGTTAGTTTTAGGTTATATTTGATATATATATTTTTTAATTTGTAGGAGATGCAAATGAACCCGCAAACCCTCAAAATCCTCAATAAGAAGAGCTACCAAATCCTAAAGAACAAAATCCTCAACAAGAAAATCAACCTCAACAACAACCTCCTCCACCAATGACTCAACACCCTCCTGGCACTCAACAAAATTTAATGAGTGATCCAAATGGTTTAACCACAGAAAGAATGACCCTCATAAATTCATTGAAAGATATGTTAAAAAATGTAGATTCAATTAGCAAACAAATAACTGGATGGCAAGATAGGAGGCAAGCGGCTAGGGAATATTATGCAGATAAACTATCATATAAACAAGTAAAGGATTTAAAAATTACAAAAGGTGATTTGTGCTCATTATTCACTGACCCACACACAAATCAAAATCTTAGCCTCAATGCGAAGAGGTTTCCTATTCATTGGTGTCACCACCGAGAGATTAGGAATTATTTTTATGATAGGTGGTACATGGTCTTTGATGACCGACCATGCAACAATTGTGAAGTCCCCCAGTATTTTCTTAGGAAACTATACAGTGAGTTCATTTTGAACAAAATCCCAACTTATTTTGATATGAGGGACTTCTAGGGGAGAGGTGGGGGGTCAGCTCAGGATAGGCCTGGTGCACATCTAGATCCTATGCGGCAAGGGAGATGAGCTCTCGCTAGGCTGCCTCATGAGCACATTGTTATGCATGTCGCCGCAAAGGAGATTGTCAATGTAGAGACATTATAGGTGATCAACACTTTGACCCAGCGTATCATCCATCATACTAGCCCTATTCTACAACGCCATCCAGGGGAGTCTTCAAGTGGTGGCCTTCGAACCCATGTGTGCCAATCTTGTGGGGTGACTTGTTCATATGACCCCACCAGCACTCAGGAGGCTGCTACACAAGATTTGTATGTAGCTATGAAGATGGAGAGGGCGGCTGACATTTTGCATGATGTGTATGACATTGATAATCAGGTAAAAGTTAGCATGTTCATTGAATTTAATTTATTAAATTTTGATTTTGAAATGCAAGATTAACTAATTTAGTTTTATGATTTTAATAAAATTGCAGGGTCACAGTGTTGAGACTGGATACGCCGGCCCTCCACCTACTTTTTTCTGCAGTACACCTATTGGTGGGGTATGTAACTAATAAACAATTATAAAATTATTACATGTTAATAGCATTGTTTTATGAATGGTATTTTAATATGTGATTTTAGATGTTGAATAGGGTAATATTGGAGGTTTTGAGGGAACACCTCCCAGTGCCAGTGGATTTACTCAAACCTTCACGAAGGTAATAGAATAAAGAGCTTAACTAATGAGTTGTACTTAATAGATTTGTGTGGTTTATATTCATATCATTGGTTACGTTACATTGCACGTCATTCAAACTCAAAGCATTACTTCACATTCCATAACTAATAAGTATATGTTGATAGATGACAAAATTTCAACTACAATATATAGTTGTTTAGAAATTCAACATAAGCAGTGATGCAATTACTTCACATGGTGGCATGTGCTTGCAAAGGTGCACTTGCATGACAAACTATGGATGCTTGGAAAAAATCTATGAAACCATAATGGTAAGCAATAACATAGACAAGGAAGTTAGTAGTTTGAAAAAATGCCTCAAAGAAATGTGGTCTCATGGTGATGGAATTCCATTCCATCACCATGAGACCACATTTCTTCGAGGCATTTCTTCAAATTGCTCACCACCTTTTCTATGATACCACATTTTTCATACATGTGCACCAAAGAATTTTATCAAACTACTCACTTCCTTGCTACTATGGCTAAAAGCCTAAAATAGGTGATTTCCAACAAACTATGGATGCTTGGAAAAATATCTATCAAAGCATAATAGAAAGCAATAATACCATAGAGAAGGAAATGAACTTTTTGAAAAAAATACCTGAAAGAAATGCAATCTTATGGTGATGGAATTCCATGACGTGCATTTGTTTGTAATGGCATTCCATCACCACGAGACCCCATTTCTTTTGAGGAATTTTTTCAAACAGCTCACTACCTTCTCTATGCCACCACAATTATCGTACATGTCTACGGAAGCATTTAATGAAATGGTTCAGTGGCTTACTGCTATGGGTAAAAGCCTAAAAACATGTCCTTTCAAACAAGATATTGATAAGGAAAATAGTAAACATGATAATAAAAAAATATATAGTTTGATAAGTACTCAAATTTTTGTTCATTAGATCTCATACATTATAAATCATGACACATGGATCGCTATTGTAACTTTTTTGTGATTGAATAATTTGTTGTTTTATTTTTAGATGTTGGTTGTGGAAACACCTCCAAATGTTATGAGGGCAATGGATATCAGTGTTTCATCCGCTATACAATCCTCGATGGCTCTAACAAGGGAGGTATGAGGAAAATTATTAAATTTCAATTTCCATTCGTTGTTATAAACTTATAGATATTAGTTCTAGTGAAAAATCAAACCATTGTTGATTTGTAGTTTAATTTCTATTTGGATGGTTTATACAGGGTTTGAGCACACCTCAGCATTGGTGTGTGAATATTTCCCTTGTGGGGAATGATCGTGAGATGGCCGTAAGTGATTATTGTTTTAAATATATCATTTTTTATAATGTAATTTCTATATATTAATGTCTTGACTTCTTATTGTAACAATTAAAACTTCACCAAGAACTTAACTGTACTAGGAGGAGTAGTAGGAGCACTCCTCAAGTGCAGTACAAATGAGTGATAGACCTGTTTGCATCCAATCGACAAGCAAAGGGAAAGATTTTATTTGGAGAGCTTGGAGAGAAATGAATTTTGATTCCGGAGCCCTTTGTTGTATGCCTACATGGAAGTTTTGTACATATTTTGTATTGGATATATTTGACATTGTATGCCTATATGGCATTCTCGTAAGCCTATATGACTATTTTGTACCTATATTTTATACTTATATCAACATATATTGATGTATGCGTACATGGGTATTTGGTTAATACAAATATTTTTTATCGATGGTGTCCATATTTGCATGTTATAAATTCATGGTTCAATAGATATGAGTTACATGTATTCAAGTGTATACTTTACAACTTACATGTATACTTTGTGACTTATGTGTGTTCCAATGTATACTTTGCAACTTACGCATTTTCATGCGTATACCTTGTATTCGTGCATATACTTTGTATTAAGTTGTGTATACTATGTATTCATGTGTATACTTCAAGGCATGCATGTTTGTGACTACTTGTGCTTCCCTTATTCACATGTACATGCTTGACTTATTCACGTGTATACTTATTAATTGGTTAGCCCTAGTATTGATCATTGTTGTCCTTCATGGTTTGTCTTGAATAAATTAATTGATTGATGGTAAACAACTTTATCTAAAAGAAAAAAACATGTTTTTAATTGGTATTCCATGAAATGATTGATAAAAAGATTCTAATATATTTAATCATTTGATTCAAACAAGTCAATTAAGCAAAGGATACATAATCTTCACAACAGGGGGCAACATTAGTAATCTCTTCCAATGCCTTTACCAATGCTATTTTATTATTCCTACTCCCTATCCTACTTACATCAGGCCCATATCACTTAGACACAACTTGGACAATAGGTGGAATGGCCTATTTCAACATATTACACTCAAACCCTTAATGGATCGATCTGGTTGAATGTAGCTTAGAGCGATTCCGTGTGTTTGAGTGTGAAAGAGGACCATGCCTAGCATATACATACCTATTTAGATGCATTGGAATAGTTGATTTGGTCACACGAGTTACAAAATGAAAGTTGCACCACTTTGCAACTTTCCACTACTTACATTTGACACTTTTTCCATCAACTGAAAACTGGACACCATAGGAAAACCACTCTGAGATAACAAAAACTAAGAGGTTATTGTAGAGGGGCCCAACATGATCCCATAGGATTAGACGAGAAGTTTCTAAGCAACATGGTATCCAAGTAACAACATGCTGAAGTCTGCAGCCATTTTGCACTTTGGACCCTTAAGGGATCGATCCAGTTGAACATAGCTCGGATCGATTCTACATGTTTGGGTGCGAAAGAAGACCATACTTTGCATAAACATATCTATTTAGATGTCTTGGAATAGTCTGTTTGGTCAAACGAGTTGCAGAACGAAAGTTGCACCACTTTGCAACTTTCCACTACTTGCATTTGACACTTTTTCCATCAACTAAAAAACTAGACACCATAGGAAAACAACTCTGAGATAACAAAAACTGAGATATTTTATTGTAGAGGGGCCCACCGCAATCCCATAAGATTAGATGAGAAGTTTCTAAGCATCACGGTATCCGAGTAACAACATGTTGAAGGTTGCAACCATTTTGCTCTTTGTACCCTTAAGGGATCGATCCGATTGAACATATCTCAGAGTGATTCCACATGTTTGGGTGTGAAAGAGGACCATTACTAGTGTAAACATACCTATTTGGACGTGTTGGAATAGTTCATTTGGTCACACAAGTTGCAGAACGAAAGTTGCACCACTTTGCAACTTTCTACTGCTTGCATTTGACACTTTTTCCATCAACTGAAAACTGGAAACCACGGGAAAACCACTCCGATATAAAAAAAACCAAGAGAGGTTATTGTAGAGGGACCCAACTCAATTCCATAGGATCATATGAGAAGTTTCTAAGCATCATGGTATCCAAGTAACAACATGCTAAACTTTGCAGCCATTTTGCACTTTGGACCCCTAAGGGATCGATCCGGTTGAATGTAGCTCAGAGCGATTCCACATGTTTGGGTGCAAAAGATGACCATTATTAGTGTAAAAATACCTATTCAAATGTGTTGGAATAGTTCATTTGGCCACATGAGTTACAGAATGAAAGTTGTACCACTTTGCAACTTTCCACTACTTGCATTTGACACTTTTTCCATCAATTAAAAACTGGACATCACAGGAAAACCACTCCAACATAACAAAAAATGAGAGAGGTTATTGTAGAGGGTCCCAACACAATCCTATAAGATCAGACGAGAAGTTTCTAAGCATCGCGGTATCCAAGTAACATCATGCTGAAGTTTGCAGTCATTTTGCACTTTGGACCCTTAAAGGATTGATCCAGTTGAACGTAGCTCAAAGCGATTCCACATGTTTGGGTGTGAAAGAGGACCATTCATAGCATAAAAATACCTATTCGAACATGCTGGAACAATCCGTTTGGTCACACAAGTTGCAAAACGAAAGTTGCACCACTTTGCAACTTTACACTACTTGCATTTGACAATTTTTCCATAAATTAAAAATTGGACACCACAGGAAAACCACTCCAAGTTAATAAAAACTGAGAGAGGTTATTATAGAGGGGCCCAACATGATCCCATAGGATCAAATGAAAATTTTCTAAGCATCACAATATGCGAGTAACAACATGTCAAAGTTTGCAACCATTTTGCACTTTGGACCCTTAAGGGATCGATCTGATTGAACATAGCTCAGAGCGATTTTGCGTGTTTGGGTGCAAAAGAGGACCATTTCTAGCTTAAAAATACCTATTCAAATGCATTGGAATAGTATGTTTGGTCACACGAGTTGTAGAACGAAAGTTGCACAACTTTGCAACTTTCCACTGCTTGCATTTGACACTTTTCCATCAACTGAAAACTGGACACCACGGGAAAACCACTCCGAAATAACAAAAACTGAGAGAGGTTATTGTAGAAGGCCCCAACATGATCCCATAGGTTTAGAAGGATATTTTATAAGTTCCATGGTATTTGAGTAATATCCCATCAAAAGATTGGTACCCTTTTGCACTTTGGGATTTGATTTTTCATTGAACTATACGGTTTTGTACAAGGTGATTGTGCTCTCTTTTCGATGGAATTCGGTGGGAAGTAGACTTAAGTCCATTTTAGTTTTGGTTTGGTTGGATTTCAAGTGATTTTGTGCATTTTAGAAGCCAATTACAGAGGGTCAGTTTGTATACCCTGTTTGAAGGGTTTTTAGTGCATTAAAATATCATATTAAGCCTTTCACCCACTGTATGCTTCTATAACTCAATGGAAAGGCTTAGTTATGGTTAAAAAAAATATGTGAAACATTTTTTGTGCAAGGGAGGTGAATAGAGGGATTTTAGGTGATGCCCTAGATGTCAAATGGTGCATTTTTTAGTGGAAAATGGTGGTTTATTGCTAGGGTTTGAAGAAATCTTTGGGGGCAGCGATATCTCTTGAACTTTTAAGCTTGTGTAGACCTTTCTGAAGGTGTTTTAGGATTTGATTGGATATGGGAAGGTTTTGAGTATGGGTTTTCAATAAACCCTTGCCTAACTTGTGAAAGAAGAGGGTTTTGGGATTTTTTATGTTAGAGGGCTTGTTGATTCAATTCAAGGTGGAGGAACTCTTTTCAACATCAACTAATCAGACCTCAACAAGACACCAACCTTGAAATCGCAATCACCCAAATTGAATCAACTAACAACAATAGGCTTATAGTCTCCAAATCTCATCAAATGGGCTTATCTTTTAAATAAGGTCATCCAATGGCCAACCAAACATCAATCAAGATTTAAAATAGACCCTAAGACAAATTCCCAAGAGATCATACCATATTTATTTGTACCATCATTAAGATCCAATAGACCACCTTGCACAAAGGCTACTAAATTAGCCCTATTTACAAAGAGACGACCTTTTAAACACTAGATCTTCAAGCAAACTCCTCAAACAACAATATGTTATGTGTCAAAACCTCCAATTCCATTATTTTTTTCCAGGTCCAAGACCTCTAGACCCCTAATACACCAAACCCTCAATTTCAAGCAAAATACTTAGGGTTTTAATGAAACTCGTATCTCCCAAACCTGCCAAACCCAAACAAAGCACCAAACACACTTACCAGACCTTGCACATGGTGAATAATACATTACATGGGTATTCCTTACTATATTTTGTCAAAACACCACTTGAAACCCTCATTTTCATCATGAAAATACCCTGCTATAGCCCTAGAACATCATCCCAAACACCCAACCTTGACTCCACAACATTCTAAACAAGTTAGGCATGTATTTTACAAGTTAGAGGACCCATTCCACAAGTTCTGGTAGGCACAAAAAGTGGAATGGGTCAAATTACATCATGAAAAAAGTGGAATGGGTCAAATTACATCATGAAACCCTTCAATCCAAGAACACTGTGAAAGTAGGTAGCAACAGTAAAAACAAGATAACTTTCACTATACAAAGAGTTAGAACCTCTAAATAGGAGAAAATGAAAGCTAATTCATCAATCTACAACATACAAT
>VDFB02132390.1:107125-138589 GCA_007258455.2 Sequoia sempervirens
TCTCCAAACTCTCTCTCCCTCTCTCTCAGGTCTCTCCCTCCCACCCCTTCTCTCTCTCATGTCACTCCCTCTGGCAACCTACCTAGGTAACTCTCTCTCTCTCTCTATCTATCCCTCCCACCCTACCTAGATAATTCCCTCTCACTCCACCCCCCTCTTTCTCTCCCTCTCTTAGGTTGAACTCCCTCCCACACCCTCTCCCTCTCTCAAGTCTCTCACTCACACTCCCTCTCCCTACCTACCTCTCAAGTCTCTCCCTCTCACCCTACCTAGCTAAGTCCCCCTCACTCTAACCCCTTCTCTCCAACTCCCTCTATCTTAAACTCTCACTTCCACCCCCTCTCCCTCTCTCCAGACTCTCGATCCCTCTCCCCATCCCACCCTACCTAGACAACTCTCTCTCTCTCTCTCTCTTAAGATTCTACCTCCCTCTAAAGACATACATAAATACATACAAGAATAATACATATGTACATACAATCCTACATCCATAAAATATACATGCACTGATACATATAGGCATACATACATACATACATACATACATACAAGCATGCATACATACATACATGACACACCAACATACATGTACATACAAACATACAAATATATCAACAAAAACTCAATAGAGTGGCATTTAACATTAAGGAAGACATAATGTGAGCATGTCATAACGTGCTCATGTTATGTCTTGCTTGACATGTACCCCAGATAAGCAAAAAAAATGTCAAAACTAAGACATAACACACTCATGTTATATTTTGCTTTGGGAATCCTCGAGCCTTAGCATTGGTATTTTCCTTGGAATACCAACCCAAAGGCTTGGAGGGAATTCCTAACGACTAGAGACATGTTTTTGCAAATTCTACAATTTTTCACATAATTGGGTTCGTGCTCACCGTCAAGATTGCATCTGGTTCAATATCAACAAAATTGAACACATGGGTAATGTTAGGTTCTCTCTTAGCTATCCAACGATGTAATTTTTTTCACTTTTTGACAATGTTAATCCTTTCATCCATAATTTCTTTTGTTTGTATGTCTCTTTTTTTCCAAAAAGCAGTGTTTGGTGTTTTTTCGTTATAAATTAACCATTCATCGAAATTTCAAATAAATTACATTTTTAGAAACTAGACTCCATTCTACAATTTTTTAAAAAAAAAGAACAATCAATTACTTTCCAAAATTTGTAGGGGGGGCACGACCAAAATTTTGTTTTTCGGGAAGTGCCCACTTTAAAAATTAGTAAAAAATCAAATATTCATTAAAAATTTATCAAAAAAATCATGCATCAACTAGATATTGTTAGCTAACTTCTGATTGTAGTGATTTTAAAAATACTACAAAAAAGTTCATCGTGCTATGGTCTTACAAGAGTTGCTATGTTATGTTTTTCTAACAAAAACAACACCAATTTGTGTGCGTCCCTCTTTTGAACCCCTTAATCTCAACCATTTTCAAAATAAATTAGTAGTTTGGAAAGTAGACTTAGAGCACTTCGATCCTTGTTTTTGTTCCATCTCAAAATTTTGAGTGTAACTATCCTCAATTTCATGTCCAAGGTCAGTATTTCCTGATTTTAGAAAAGAAGTGACCACTTAAGCCCCCTTTTTGGGAACCATCTTGCTGCACTTACCCATATATATTTTTCAAAAATTTTGGAATCAAATTGCACTTCTTTTTCCATCTCCCTCGAAAACTGGTTTTTTTCATAAAACAACATTTTAAAAAAGTGACGCTCATCGTATAACACAACTTTTTTTCCATGAAGGATAAAATTCTAATTCTTTCGAATTTAGATTTGTAACTCTGATATCTAGTTCTTCCACTTGGTTAGATAGGTTTTATTGAATATTTTTCTTTAATCAAGTTTCAAAGTTAAACTCAATTACAATTCGCATATTAGCACTAATCAGTTTTTTTTTTTTGTTGATCAAGGACTTCAATATCCAAAAGTACCCATATTTTCAATTTTTTTATAATCTGCTATTTTTCCACATGCAGTAACAAAGAGCTTGATTTTCGGTGAAAACCTATATTCACAAGAAATAAAAATAAATATAATAATAAAATTAAATTTATTTAAATTATGCTTTTGGGGAAGCTTATAATAAGGACTACATACTTACAAAAAATAAATTTTAAATGAATTCATTTGATCCCCCAAAAGGTAAATCAAAAGTGGTTTTTTATCAACATTTTGATAGGTGTAAAGGAGACTCCATTATAGGTATGGTTTAAAACTAGCGGGGATCTATCCAAGGGGGTTTGATCTAAGGTAGTTTGATCAAACCATATTCAATTAGAATGCTTTAAATAGAACTTTTTAAGGATTAAATCATTATATTTTCTAAAAATATGTGATTTCAACAAAAATCAAAATCTCCCAGAAATTGTAAACCAGCTTTGTGGGATCACCCCTATCATGAGGCTATACTTGCACACTTAAGATAAATATGAGGGAAATTATCATACGACGACAAAATGGAAAAGGGTAATTGAGGTTATTCATAGAATTACATAGACTTTTGGTGGGATTATTTTGTTATTTATGCTATTTTACATTCCATTGTTCTTTGTTGTTAGCTTAGGTTTAGATTTGATTTTATTGCATTGCATTGTATTTCTTAAGTTTTGTAGGTATAGGTATGACGTGACGCATCTACAAAATATAACAATGCAATTGACCTTGTAAGTCACATATGACTTTTCGTGATGCATCTGACATTGCACGACACATTTGTACCTCCCTACAAGACATTTGACTGGTATAAATTATTTTTTGATATTCAAATTTCGAATTTGAATTTTTAATTGCAATTTTCATTATGACTAATTCAATGTTTGCGGTGTGTGTTCTTGAGGAGCTAATATAGTGTTTGCAGGATGTTTCGTAGAAGACAAATATATAAGCAATGTTTGCAGGATGATTGACAAAGACAAAGATCAAACTACTAATGAATTATTTTGTAGAATGCTTGTCAAAGATTATTTTGAAATAAAATTTCTGATTAGCTTAGATCATTGCCATTTGGGATTAAAATTAACAATTGTCTACTGTGTTTGGTGCATTTGCACATTCTATTAGATTAAAAACTGATTCAATAGTAGAAGTATCCTCTCCCCTTGTGCACTCATGTGATCCTAGGTGTAAGAGAAACTATTATTGACTTTAGGAATTGAGCCTTCCTTGGTGGGAAAAAGTACTCACCCCAAGGCAACTCAAACCGGCAACAAAGCCTTTTAGCCAAGCTACTCCCGACTGGTATGCAAATGTGAATCCTAATGGAAAACTTAGGATTACAGGTGCAAATTTGTTATACAGAAAAGTTTATCTTGCCTCACAGATAGCCACCTGAATGGGCACCCTTACTAAAAATCCAATTGTTTTTAGTTTTAACCAAAATCCTTCTATTTGTTGGTGCAAGAGGTCAAACCTATGAAGTCGTCTCACATACTTGCAGTTCTTAGTAGAGATGAAAAGTTTATCATGGGAGATTCATGAGAAATGAAGCTTGGTTGACCTATAGAAGTGAGTGTTGTGGAGGGAAGCCAATGTGGTCAAGCTTCTAATCATCCACTCTAAATAAGTGTAGCTGGGGAAACCCAAGTGAGAATTAAACAAATACTGTCATTGTCAGCCTTAGGATTGTACTTGTCTTTTGGAATTATACATGTTCATGTTCATCAAACCTGAAATAGTGTTTTCTGATTGGTAATTTTATACATTTTCATGTCTATCACAATGAGTCACATCAGTTTACCAGTAAACCACATTTTTCATAGTGAGTCGCATTTGTTTACTTGAACACTGCATCTGCTATACTGAGTCGCATATGTCAAGCCTATTAACACTTCTGATATTGAAAAATTGCATCTAAAAAATCCTATGACACATTTGATATTGTGAGTCGCATTTGCAGTCTAGAACGATGCATCTTCCTGTGATGGACCCAAGCCATATTTTACCAGTAAACAATCTTTGAGACCAAAAACCACATCTGTTTTCCAGAAAACTGCATATGACAGAGAACTGCATCTACTAATTTCAGCAACTCATTTGTTAACCTGAACAACAATTGCCAATTTACCAGAAAACCAAAATTCACTGTCACAATTTAAAACCAAATAGTCACACCAGTCTCTAATTTATCCTTTCACAGTGACCTCTGAACAAAAACCAGACATATTTTCTCATATTTTGCATTCTTGCATACTTTAGGTATGATTTAGCCATAGTGATAGGAATCCTAGTTGCAAAACTTGGTTACATCTTAGGAGTCTTTATTACCATTAGATCAATCAAACATTTAGGAGAATCACTTTTGTAGACTTTAGAATAGGCCAACTTTCCATGCTTTAGATAAACCCTTGCTTCAACAAAAAATGTCATTGAACCTAGTCATTTGTCACACATATCTTTTGTCCTCTACGTGAGTCCTTCTAGCTCATCAATCTAGTTTGGGAGCTCACCTTGTCTTTTGGTACTATTCCTACAAAGTTCCCTTGAAAAAACTAAATTAAAGCCTTGGTTAAACTTTAGATGGTTGGTAGCCTCTTTTCAAGATCTCCCAAAATTGATTATCTTCAAAAGCTTGCTTAGAATTTTGCATACTTAGACATAGTCATCCTAGGATAACATTATTTTAGAAATTCCTTATTTGCCAAAAAATACCAAAAAAAATAGTTGCATTCATTCCTTATATCCAGAAAATCCCAAGAAACATAGACTAGAATCATACCATCCATAGACATAATTTTTGCATCACTTGAATTTTGAGCTTATTTTACATGGTAGAAATAAGGTCCAAAAGGAAAGAAAAAGAAAATATGGCTGATCCAAATGACTTCATCAATCCATTTTCAAATCCCCCATTAGGAACATCGAGACCCCACAAAACTTTGTTAGACAAATTCGTCACTAGAGACCCACAAGGACACATTGTAGTTGAAGACCTAGATGTTGTTTTACAGGACCCTGAGTTTTCCTCTTTCATAGATGAGTACCTAGAAAATGATCCTCTATGATACTTAGAAAAATTTATAACTGAAGGTGCCTCGTTAACTCCTAGATTTGAAATCCATACCTTGCAAACTGCATCTACTCAAGGGACAAACATGACAAATACTAGTGCCACTATCCCTCAAATAATTGCAACTATACCATTTGGAGTACCTACACAGAGTTCCCCAATGGTACACACATCCCCATTTGGTACATCAAGCATGTCACAAGGCCTAAATTTTACCGTAGGAGCATCATCGTCAAATCCCTTCGGTACCCATACTAGAAGTAAAAGGCCTAAAGTTGGCACAAACATGATAATTGCAATACCAAGCATCAACATCACTAGTGATATACCTCAGACAACTGCAATACCAAACATTAACGTCACTAGTGCCATACCACAGATAGGGGTCTCACAAACAGGAAACATACCCTCCATCCAACATGGAAGCCAACCCATTCCTTTGCAAAACATCCCCATTCTAAATCAATCAATGTCAAGTCAAAATCCATTCTCACAAATTCCAAATCAAAACCCATTCACTCAAATTCCAAACCAAAACACATTTTCTAACATTCCAAATCAAAATCCACCCTTCATACCAACACTTAACCAAGATCCATCACAAAACATTGGATTCCAAAACATGTACATAGACCCAAACAATCCAACTAACACAAGTTGATGTCCTACAGACAAAAATGCAACCCCTTCAAACACAGATGGATAATATTGCGATGTCTAGCAAGAGGAATTTTTTGGCAAAGGACTTATGTCCATTCCCCTTTGACAAAGCGCTATACATGACACCTTTCCCACATGTGTATGTTATACAAAACTTTCCTAAATACAATGGAAAGCACAATCCTATTGAGCACATAAGGGAATTTTCCACAATGTCCATAGATGTTGCATATGACCCCACCTATCTCATGAGATTGTTTCCACAAAGCCTTATTGGAATAACACTTGAATGGTTTTCTCAACTTCTATATGGCATAAGATCATGGGGTGAACTTGCTAAAAAATTTATCGAACATTTCTCCTTTAACATTGCCAATGAGATCACCATAGCAACCTTGTGTCACACTACATAAGAGGAAGGAGAGAACTTCATCACTTTCTTCCAGAGATGGAGAAGTATAGCCAGTCGACGCCCTATTGAAATACCTAAAAAATAGGTCACCATATTCCTAGAAAACCTCAATTCAAAATTGAGAAGTGACTTAAGAGTACATTGTTGCACTTCTTTTATGGAACTAGTGGAAAAGGGAATCATACTAGAAAAAGGTCTCATTGAAAAAGGTGAACTCAAGATGCCAAACATAAATCCAAATGTGCATAACACCCCTAATGATAGAAACAATTTTTGGTCTCAGAACAAGAATGTTACCAATGATGGGATTGTTGATGATAAAACCCTACAAGTAGGACCGGTCATTACACTTAGAGGACATAAACCCTCTACCAACACACTTAACACTATCAATCAATCTCCCAACATTGTCCAAAACAACCAATGACCACAACAACAAAGGAGGTTTCCAAAAAGTGAGATCACTCCCCTAGGGGAACCAATCGAATCAGTCTTCAAACAACTATTGCAACACAACCTCATACAACTTCAAGAGCCAAGACAATACGATCTAGGAAAATTTAAACCCTTTTGGTGGGATGAAAATTCTTTTTGTGATTTCCATCAGACTAAGGTACATAGCCTACAAAATTGTCAACAATTGAAGAACATCATACAGGATCTTGTCAAGAACAAAACTATTGAAGTTAATGGATAGAATCAGACATCCTCAAAAACTGATCACAAGGTCTTTTTTGATCCCTTACATGACCATGGGAAAGGAAAAGCCCCCAATTCTGGAAATAAGACCAATACTTCAGCTAACTATGCTAATGTCAAGTAAGATTATAACCATGGCCCAATAATGAATCACATTCAAGCCACTGATGAGAAGTTCAACACTATTACCATAAAAAAAACTCATGAATGTGTTGTCAATACTCACCGAACCAAGATAACCATCCAAGGCTCCATCACAACAACAACCACAATCTTCCAAGCCTCAATATAACTTACTTGACCAGTTGGGGAAGACCCCAATGTAAATATCTATCTTGGAACTATTGTGTATATCACCCGATCATCAATCTATTCTAGACAAAGCTTTGCAAAGCACGACCATCCCCAACAACCTTGATGTTAATCATTTCCAAGAGATGGTAGGTTACCTAACCAATTCTCATCATGCTACCTTATCTGAACAAGATTATGCAATCGAGAAGACAAACCACAACGACCCTTTACACCTTGAAGTTCTTGTTCATAAAACAAAAGTTAGACGAGTCTTGGTAGACATAGGAGCAAGTTTGAATCTTTGCACCTTGAAATTGGTTAAGGCATTAGGCTTCTCATAGGTGTTTGTGGACACCACTAAAAGCATTGTCATTAAGACATATGATGACGAAGAGCGATCATCTAAAGGAGTTGTAACACTCCCCATTAGAATTGGTCTTGTGGTTATAGATGCAAATTTCCAAGTCTTGGATCCCATTCTCCCATATAACCTTTTGCTAGGAAAACCATGGATACATGCTATGAAGGTTGTCCCTTCTACTTATCATCAATGCCTTAAATTCCCATACAATGGCACCGAGATCATGATAGATGGTGATCCTATTCCTTTCCAATATTGCAATAACCTACGAGGGATACCCAAAGACAGGTGCCTATAAACCAGGAGGCTTCAACATCCAACTCATCCCAGTATGTCAATCCATCCACTCTTTCCAAAACATCCACTTTGCAATCACTACCTTCCACTCATAAGTCAAAATCCAAGATAAGGGTTGTGGAGAATATCATATGAAAGCATCTTATTGTGTCAGCCATTTGGTTCCTCCCAAATTATACGGTTTACCAACAACAGATAGGAGACAATCAGTGGTCACCATACACTTCCCTCCCACAATGACTTTCACAAAATGGGGAGAACTAAGTAAAGAAGCTATAAACAAAGAAGATAATGAACCTCCTCCACCTGCTCAGATACCCACAGATCAGTATGGAAAAGGTTTCAAGATAATGCAAGACAAAGGATATAATGGACATAGTGGGCTAGGATTACATTAGAATGGGATGACAAAACCTATCATTGTTTCTAAGTGGCCGAAAGGCCTAGGGCTTGGGTTTCAATTGCTCCAGATTGGTGTTTCTAGTATTGTATTACCTTACAAGAGGAAGTAAGTTCTTCCAAAGTTATCGAGACATCCAATGAGCCATCTGACCAACCCTATTGTGATTCCCCCGGCTATAACAAATATGAGTGGGATTCCCTATCCTCCACCTTTGTCATGGACCTCGATAAACTATTTGGGGAACTCGATCAAATGCTTAAATCCTGACAAAATCCATCTAGTTTCCATCCACAAATGTCTTTGAAAAAAGAGGAATGGCTTAAACATTATTATTGGGAATCCCTTGATCCTACCTCTTGGGAACGTGACAAATCCACTTCCAATAACTGAACCTTGACAATCGGCCCATCTCATAATCTACATATTCCCAAGAAAAAGAATAAGAAGGATTTGGTAAGAAACTTTTGTGATTATTTCAACAACTTAGCCTTTACTTTGACCCCTTTGAACTTTGATGCTTCCAATGGTGACATGCCTTTAGTATATCCCCAACTTATTGATTGGGATCAACAAGACACTCTTGTCTTAGATATCTTTGAGAATGATGAAGCAATAGCTGAGTTCCTAGGACTGTGAGAAGCCATACCTAGTGGTGACCATAAGGTTGGATTTACCATAGAATTGGATAACATGGATTATTTTGGTGAGTCCATTCAACCCTCCAGTCTGAAAAATAAGAAACACAATGGAAAAAATAAAAATGATGAGTCCCTAGGTGAAAACTGAAAGGTGCCTTTGGACAATGAAAAAGAAAAAATAAGGACGCATCCGAGGGTGAAAACCTCTCTAAGGCACCCACGGATGGAGGGTTGAACATTCTCCCCATTGCTCAAGAGAAGTCACCAATGTTGGTTGAAGAATCTGTAGATATCAACATAGGCACTAAAGAGAATCCTCGGCTAATCTATTTTGCAACATCTTTGACAAAAACAAAGCAACTTGAATTTCACAACTTCTTCACACAAAGACAGATCAAATTTGTATGGTCATATGCCGACATGCCTGGACTAGATTCTGAACTATTATTACATCATTTTCCATTGTAATCAGGTGTTAAACCCGTGAAACAAAAATTGAGAAAATGCACCCACAAATTGCTTTATTAGTCAAAGTTGAGCTAAAGAAAATATTAAATGTCGGCTTTATCAGATCAATTGACTATGTAGGCTGGATTTCCAATCTTGTACTAGTGAAAAAACCAACAAGGGGCATCTACATTTGTACATACTTTTGAGACATGAACAAAGCATGTCCTAAAGATGACTTTCCCTTGCCGAATATTGGCATGATTGTGGACTTAACAACAAGATATGAAATATTATCTCATATGGATGGTTTCTCAAGATATAAAATTGGAATTGCACTTGAAGACCAACATAAGACAACTTTCACTTGTCCATGGGGAACTTATTGTTGGAACGTCATGCCCTTTGGACTTAAAAATGTTGGAGCAACATATCAATGTGCCATGACAACTATTTTCCATGATCTCATACACACTCTTATGGAACACTATGTGGATGATTTGATAGCTAAATCATTGACAAGGACTAACCATTTACGACTCCTAGATAATATTTTTCAAAGAATATAAGAATACAATGTAAAGATAAATCCAAAGAAATTCGTATTTGGCATGAAATCAGGAAAAATTCTAAGATACATCATTTCTAGACGAGGCATTGAAGTGGACCCAGCGAAAGTGAAAGCTATAATGGACATGCCTCCACCAACCAATATAAGTCAACTAAGGACACTACAAGGGAGACTATAGTCTATTAGACGATTCATAGTGCAGTTAGTAGTTAAAGCACATCCCTTGCAGCATCTACTCAGAAAAGGGGTACTGTTTGTATAGACAGGTAAATGCCAAGAAGCTTTTCAACTAATCAAGGATTACCTACTCACACCACCAATGTTAATGCCACCTATTAAGGGAAAACCATTGATTCTTTACATTTCAACAACCACATCAATGATAGAAGCCTTGCTTGCATAGAATGATAATGAGGGTCATGAAAGGGAAATATACTATATCAACCACACTTTGGTAGGCTATGAGCTAAATTACAAGTACCATTGAATGTGCTTGTCTTGTAGTAGTTTTTGCTACTCAAAAGCTTAGGCACTACATGTTAAACCACCAACAATATGTTGGTCACAAAGATAGATCCTTTGAAACATTTCCTTAGCAAAGAAACATTAACAGGATGACTAGCTAAATGGGTAATGGTACTCAGTGAATATGATATCCTGTATGTAGAAAGAAAAGTTATAAAATGACAAGTTATTGCTGACTAGCTGGAAAACACACCATTTAAGGTAGATCATCCTCTAGTTTCAGATTTTCTTGATGAGTTCATCTTCACTATTGACATGGGAATGACATGAAAGTTATACTTTGATGGGTCCCACACAAATTATGGCTTAGGGGCTGGCATATTGTTTATCACACCAAAGAGTGACATTATTCCTAAGTCATTCAGAATTTCTTTTCCATGCACCAATAATATAGCGAAATATGAGGCTCTTGTAACAAGATTACGAATGGAAATCAAATGGAAGATTAAGCACCTACAAGTTTATGGTGATTCTTAGCTGGTAATCTGACAAGTTAATGATGACTATGAAACCAAAAATGAAAAGCTCACCCCATACAAGTGGATGACAAATAGTTTCAAACAATATTTTAACAAGATCGACTTTCATCAAATACCTTGCATTTAGAATAGGGAAACCGATTCCATGGCAACTATTGCTTCACTCTTGGACATACCTAACAACGTGCCTAAATTCAAGTTTTTGGTAGAACAACTGTTGATCCCTACCTTTGACATCTCAAATTTAGAGATGGTGTGTGAACTTGTTGGTCCTAATTCCCCATGGTACAAATACATATATGACCACCTCCATGTCATAATCCTACCCCCTAACCTCTTGAATAACCAATGTAAGAAATTTATCTGTAAGTCAACCAAGTATACCATCATTGAAGATACCCTTTATAAACGTGCCCTAGAAAATACCCTATTGAGATGTCTCGATACTAAAGAAGCACATGCAACCTTGTGTGGGGTACATGAGGGTATATGTGGATCCCACTCTTGTGGTCCTACCTTAGCCAAGAAGATTATGAGACTGGGTTATTATTGACCTACAATGGAAAAGGAATCCTATGTCTTTGTCAAGAAATGTCGACAATTCCAAATTCACAAAGACTTGATACACGCACCAGCACAGGAGCTCCATCCAATAATGTCACCATGTCCCTTTTCCCAATGGCGACTTGATCTCATAGGTAAGATACATCCCACATCCTCCAATGGTCATAAATGTATCATTACTGTGACTGAATACTTTACCAAGTGGATTGAAGCCATTCCTATGACCTACATTACCGACACACAGATTGCTAAGTTTATCCTTAACTATATCATTTGTCGGTATGGTGTTCCTCAATCCATAATCATAGATAATGGCCACCCATTTAAAAACCAAGAAGTCTGTCATCTCTATGAAGAATTCCATATCCAACACCACTTTTCCACTCCTGATTACCCATAGGGTAAGGACCAAGCTGAGGCATCGAACAAAACAATCCTTAGAATCCTTAAAAAGACTATCAATGATGCTGGTCATGATTGGCATTTACAGTGTAACCCTGCCTTATGGGCTTACTACACAAGCATTTTTACTCCCACCGGTGCCACTCCATATTCCTTGGTATTTGGTTCTGAGGTCATTTTTCCTATTGAGGTCGAGATTCCTTCCCTAAGGGTATCTTTGAAAGGGCATATTGACAATGAAGAGTACTGTGTGTCAATACTACAAGATCTAGAATTCCTAGAAGAACAAAGACAAAAGGCACTAGATCATTTGCAAGCATATCAAAGTCATCTTCATCGCAGCTACAATAGGAAAGTCTTGAATCAAAATTTGGACATTGGTAACCTGGTCTTAATGGAAAATCCAAAGAATCAAGCAGAAAGAGAAAAACTAGGAAAGTTTGAACCAAAATGGTTAGGACCCTATATTGTCACATAAGCCTTTGGATCAAGAGCATATCAACTCTCTACTCCTAAAGGTGAACCATTATCAACACCAATCAATAGCCTTCATCTGAAGAAGTTTTATGCATAGCTTTTGAGAGCCTTGTCTTAATCATCAAAAATACAAAAAAATAGAAAAATAAAAAAAATCATTACCTAGGTGAAAACCTGGCAAATAAGTGTCTTGGTAATATCAAAAAAATAAAAAAATCAAGAAAATAGTAAAGATAAATAAGTCTCCCAATAGGAAAACCACTTTAGTGGCACTTTGGATAAGTACCATGGTGAAAACCTGGCAAATAGGCACCTTGTGTAGTCAACTCTACTTCTTTGTCTACCATCATTCCAATTTAACTTTTTGGTCATATCACCTTCTTTCCTATTAATCACCTATACAAACCATTCATAATAAATGGTTGTCCTTTCTATAACTTGGAACGATTGACATAGAGCATACTTTGTATCCCCATACTCATCAAATTCATAATAAATTGGTCTTATACCCGATTGGGAGCAGACACTTGACTTACGTCATTTGGTTTTTACAGTGGCTATTCTAAGGACATAAAACTAGTGAAAAAATCCAAAAACATCACAAAATGTCCTAAAAACATCACGAAATGTCCTAAAAAAATCCAAAAAAATTAGAAAACTTCAAAAAAACAAAAAAACAAAACATGTCAAAAATCCAAAAATAGAGTCAAAGTCAGTCACATCAATCACTCATAGTCGAAATACGTTGCCTCTACAACTAGACGTAGGCAAGGCCATCTGCCAATGTGCCCCTGAGGCATTAAGTTAATCCTTTTAGGTTTGTCTATATAAAATCGTGACTCAATCCATTGTCTATAAGACAAAGTCATTGATCATGTTGAACTACGAGGTCTTTGCGTGTATAATGTAGGAAAGGCCATCAATCGATGAGCCCTCAAGGCCACACTAGGTTAGTCCATTAGGGTTCGTCACATTCACTATCACACATGTCTCATATCTACAAATAATTCAAATCTTTTTCAATCAGTTTGGTCGGTCAAAGTCTAGTCGAACTATGAGGTCTCTACGTGTACAACATAGGCAAGGCCATCAATCGATGATCCCCTGAGACTGCACTAGGTTAGTCCTTTATGGTTTGTCATGTCAGTCAAATAAGTCAAGCATTATCATCAAACACAAACAATTTTCAAAACATCAAGACAGGTCACACATCAACAAGACAAACAAGTCAACAAGGTCATTAAGTCAAATCAAACAAATTGCCAAAGCAATAGCAAAAACAATCAACCTATGTCTTATATAGGATGTGTCCTTCCTGAAATCAAACATGATCATTTAGTCAAACAATCATCATTTCCTTATATAGGTGGTCACATGATTGAAACCAGACTCAACGTCTTATACGGTATGTATCTTTTTCAAACCATGCTTAGTCATTCCTTATATAGATAGTCACATGATCGAAACCAAACTCGACATCTTATACGATATATGTCATTCCTAAAACCAGGCTTTATCAAACAATCATCTTATCAATTTCCTAGACAATTAAACAACAAACATATCAAATTTTGGAAAATATTTTTATTGGTTGTTAGCATTATGGCTTGTTTTGTCTTATCTTTTTATTTTCCTTTGTCCTTGAGTTTGGTTACCAGCTTTCTCGAGGATGTCCCATGAAGGATTTAGAGAAGCAAGGATGTCTCTGGACTCTTTCTTCTTTGATTGTTGTTTGTTGACTGTCTTTTGGCTTTGTCTTTGAGTCAGGTTACTAGCTTTCTCAAGGATGTCCCATGAAGGATTTAGAGGAGCAATAATGTCTCATGACTCATCTTTTATTTGTTTGTTGTTTGTGGTTTATCTTGAAAAAAAGACTAGGGCAACTATGCCCTTAGTATGAGTTAGGACATTCCTTGTCTGTGACTGTTTATTTTTAGCAGGTGGATTACCTTGCCCACCTTGGTCTATCTCATATCATGGTGTTTGTAGTCCATTTGTATTAGTTACCACCCAATGATGATTTAATGCAAGGCCTATTGTGTTTCAGCAAAACATCAAAGAATTCTAGTGCTAACATTCATGTCCTTTATGTTACTTTTTCATCTTTTTTGCACTAGCATTTCTTCTTTCTTGCATTATGACGGATTCCTGTGACACACGAAAACATAAAGCATCCTACATATGCATTCATGTTAGAAACATCATTTAGACATTTTCATACATATATACATAGTCAATCATACATATATGTTGCATTTGAAAAATACAAAAATATACACATACATCACATCTAGGAATCCATAACATAACATGCATTCACCATCATAAACTATGTAGCATATTCTCACAATAAATGCATTCACATGACATTGTAAATATATAAATCACATTGCATTTCATAATCATAAATGCATACATGACATCCATAGATACCATAAAAGTAAATGCATGCATCATCATATAGAATCAACATCACATCATAGGCTACATCAACATCATAAAGTAAATATTGGCATCCATAGCACATGCATAAATAGAAAACTGCATAGTCATATATAGAACTGCATATCATACAAATTGTTGCCAAAAATGACACATATAATGCTCAAAGAGTGTCACATCACAATGTCATAATGTATCTCTCAAAATGGAGCTCACAAGCTCTATAATCAAAATATAGTGTCTACAAAAAAATATAATATGTCCCTAGGCTGAATTCCCACTACTCCCATGCAGAGAATAAGGAGGTGACTGACATGGAGGTGTTGATGATCGATGTGTAGAAGGGGGCCTATCATATGGTCCTAACCTGTGAGGTCCTATGACACCCTCTGTGCTCTGAGATCTATTGTGTGACCTACTGCATGATCTACTATTATGCATCTATGAATAACTAGGAGCCCATATCTTAGGCGGTACCTCCTACTCATACAAATATCTATAGTATCTCTCTCTATCACCAGCCCTAACCAACTCCCGAGTGAAAGCATTAGCTAGTCTACTGCACAAAAATTTCAACTCCACAAATCTCTGCTTAGTCTCATGTCTCCATTCTACTACCTACTCCCTCTCCAAATAAGCACTATCTCTCTCCATCTACATCACATCCTGCTCCACTGTCACAACTCTCGCCTGCTCCTCCAAGGCCTCTACTTGGGCCTGTAAATTGACCAACCACTGATCAATGGGACCCTCCTCCTGTTGTGGCCTCTCTCCCTCATCGACATCCCACTCATCAATAATCCTATCTCGGAGCTCCCTTTCTTGATCCCCCATCTCTTCCTAAAAATATCATCATCTTGATAACCTGCTAGTAGACCAAGGGAATCTATCTCTGCCTCCTCCTCAATAGCCTCCTCCTTAGCATGCTCCTCACCGACAGCCTCCTCTACAACATGCTCCTCTCCTCCACCTATCTCCAACATAGGTGCATCCTCTCCTTCCCCCTCCTCCTCACAGACAAGTGACAAATCTCTACCTCGACCTCTACTGCCTTGGTGACCCCATCAACCACCCCTCCCACCTCCTCCTCTACCACCTCTACCACCTCTCCTTCCACCATGCCGACCCCATGGGCCTATCCCTTGACACTCTATAGGCATTGGCTGGTCAAGATCTGTCAAAGGCATAGGCCTATGGTGTGCTCACCAGGCATCATACTTTGTTGTCGTGCCCAGATCTGTCGCTCCACCCCTCTAACCCCATTGTACTGGTTACAAGGAATCTATGTTTGCCTTTGCTATCGCTACAAGAATATGCATCCTCCACAGAGGAACCTACCTTGTAGATCGAGCAAACTCAGCTCAGCCTCGTGGCACATCCTGAACCTCACCAAACTATCAAAGTACTATGTCTGATAGGTGTCTCTCAATGATATGAAACCTGGAAAAAGTCCTCTCGATTAGATATCGTGTTTGTTGACATAAAGGTGAGTGTTAATGATCATCATGCCACTACATACAATCCATTTATGGCCTCCATATAAACTGAATAAGAGTGTCAAAAGTATGCCTCTAGTATCTAGTAGATCCCAAGATGAGTTAGAGTGATGGTGCTAGCATATCAAAAAACATATGGAGACCTATCATCTAGCTCAAATACAACAGGTGGGCAGGAAAAAACAATGTGCTCCCACGCCTAGATCATCAAAAGAGTAGTACCACAACTCATAGGCTGTGCCTCCCTATACCCTATATCATGTAAGTGAAAATACAACATGGCTAGTAGACATGGGCCCCATGCATATATAACCTGTCTCTCTAACATCCCTACCAACATCTCACCCAACCCACAGGAAACCCATGCCCTCTACGGTTTGGTAGAACAATCCCACCAATTAGAGTGCACAACATAAAATCAATACGCTCATACCTATCATCAAGTACATGCCATCTAATCTCATAATGCTCGATCCCGAGTTGTCTGACATCATCATGATGATAGTAATGAGTGATCTCGCTATAACCCCTCTAGGTATCATAAAGTACTCTCTCACCCTGATTGACAATTGAAGAATCCTATAGAAATCCTCTAAAGTAACAATCGCCTCTCCTGTAGGAAATTGGAATGACGATGTCTCTAAATTCCATCACTCACAAAGTGCAGTGAGCATCCCTCAGTTTGCCCAAATAGTGGGCATAAATGTCACATGATGTAATCCAAGATGCCATATCATCCATCTCTCTCCATTGCGCAGTTGATCCTACAACTCATATATCAACAACCTCAACTCACGGGTATATATCAAATCCAAAGTGACCTGCAAATGCATAACAAAAAATTTGTGGACCAGAAATACAAAGCCAAATTTTACACAATAAAATTTTCAAAAAAATTGACAGGAAAATGCATCATTTTATAACCAAATGCATTGCAAAAATACAAATGTGTCACTTAACTTCGCAAATGTGTTGCACTAAGTCAAATGTGTCACATAACATTGTAGATGTGTCACAAAAGACACATGCATCACTAAACACACATGCGTCATAAAGATCATTCATGCACACAATCATGCATCTGCGTAACATCAAATGCGGTGCACTATAATACATGCAACATTGAACTAGACAAATGTGACTTGGAACTACAAATACGATGCAAAAGAAAAAAATGCGTTGATTTAACCTATATGCAAAAATAAGCCTAGACGTGTTTTTCCAAATGCATCGTATCACGACCAAATGCGTCGCATACCAATGCATTTGCATCGCATACAAACACATTTGCGTCGCACATGAAATGATGCATTTGAAAAATAAAATTTAAATGCCTAAAAATGCGTAAAAATAAAAAATTCAAAAGATGATTTTGGGGTACATACCGGGGGTCTTGCGTCAGCTAGCCGTCTGAAGGTCCTAACTCAATATCTGCAATGCTCTGTGTATGGAACATACAACATTATTGCTGAGTGCTCCAGAGCAAAATCGAAGTTTTCTAAACTTGAAGGGTGCAAATGAATTCAATTTCCACCTAATTGCTATTTATACCTAGGGTTTTTGGAGGGTTTTTCTCACACCTTGTGTACTAGGTGCACTATTTACCAACTTCAAATGATCATTTCACTTACCATACCTCGCCGAAATTGATTTTTTCCGCCACCATCGAACTTCTAGCTATCAAATCACCTAATCAGGACAATTTCCTTTTTTTTTGAATTTTTTAAAAATTCGTCATTTTTCCCGAGGGGGCATACCCTTGCCTATTTCACATTGGGGAATGATTAGGGCATGTTATTTATTTATTTATTTTATTCTTCGAAACAAATGCCTAAATGACATTATGTCAAAGAGGGGCAAACTATAGACACTGAAAATTGTCCTAGGCCTACGACTCTAATATTCTTCATAATTAATATCTTCATTGTAATAATTAAATAATGTTAATTATTTGATTATTTTCTAAAAGTCATTTTTCCTCTATTGAAATTTAAATAACTTTAATTATTTAATTAATTCATTTTTTACCTTTATTCAATCTTGATTAATTAAATAAATATTATTTATTTAATTGCATCCCTAATTAAGTTTATCCTCTTTCTAAAATTAAATAAATTGTTATTTAATTTACTCTCATCACATTTACGACTATAATTAAATAACCATCTAAAATTATTTAATTATTCTTTAACCTTTTCTCCAGTCAATTAAACAAATCTTTATTTATTTAATTTAATCCGCAAATTTTGAAAGTTGAATTAAATAATTATTTAATTCATAAAAAGAATTAGTCCTAGCATATTCTTCCATAATTAGATAATTTATTAGTTATCTAATTAGTCATTTACCACTTAAGTCGAGATTTAATTAAATCAGTCAGTTATCTCCTGATTTAATATCCGATTATTTCTCACGAACAAACCTTATGGTTTAATCAGTCAGTTATCTAGTTTTATTCTTCTACGTGCAAACTTTTATTAATTAAATAACTTTATTTATTTAATTAATTCATTCATGCGTTTGAACAAACTATTTCCTCTGTGCTAATCTTTATCCTTTACATGCAATCATTATTCTTTTGAGTTTCAAATAGTCTCAACTAAAGATTAAATTATTATTTAATCTTAATCCCCACCTTTTATGATTTATCACTCGCATTATTACTGACACTGATCTCAATGCATGTTATATCTTTCAATCTTAATCATCAGTCCATCTTTCAATCTAAGCCCATCATTCGAGAATCGTATTGTCTATAAATTAGCCTTACCTTCATCATTATTACTCCTCTCGAAATCTTATGAGTTTTGGAAACAAACAACTTTAGAATCTTCGATGTTTTACTAATGACACTATCATGAGGCTATACTTGCACACTTAAGAGAAATTTGAGGGCAATTATCACACAATGGAAAAATGGAGAAGTGTAATCGAGGTTATTCATGGAATTACATAAAATTTTGGTGAGATTGTTTTGTTATTTATGTTTTTTTTACATTCCATTGTTCTTTGTTGTTAGCGTAGGTTTAGATTTGAGTTTATTGCATTGTATTGCTTAACCTTGCTTGTTACAGGTTGCATTGATATATTCATTTAAAAAATGCCTTTAATAGTTTGGTCTCACACATCAAGAATATAAGAGCATCTATGATCTACATTTAAGAGAGCTACTAGAGGGAGTTATACATGTTTACCAAGAATATTCACTAATCTATGATGTCATTTTGATTTTCATAAAGAATCTTTGGAGTGTTTAGAAAAGAAAAATAGGAATTCCAAAGTTGGGATGATAACTATGACATGTTATAGTAAATTCTTTTAGGAGATTTGGCTATTAGAATTTGACCAAGGGATTTGGGAACCACTTTTTCATGGTATTAAATCATGTCTTTTTATGATTTGTATTTGGTGGTTTCATGTATTAGTTTCTCTATTTAGTGGATACTTGTGATGGAGTTTACATAACTTGTATTGTGTAGGCATAGTTATATTATTAGTATTACTCTAGATTTCAATGTTGGTGTTGTCTCCTTGAAGACTCTTTGCCTAGATTGTATAATAATTGATATTATTGCTAATTAATATGTTGATTTATATTTTGAAGTTTAAGTTATTTTTGAAAGGATTTTTCCATATTGCATCATTGTGTCATCATGAATGATTTTATTATGTTTTTCTTTCATATAAATTATTGTTTAACATATTTTTTGTTCATCTCTCCTCTTAGATTAGTGTGGGAAGTTTTTTGCACCCTATCTTTCTTTCAATTAGGAAACAAAAAACATGATTTCATAGACCACAATAGGTCACCCTAGCAAACTTAGAAAGTATTGTGTGTGATTTAGTGTTTTTGATTAAAAATATTGTTGTGCATACTTTTCAAGTCCAAAATCAATTCAAATAGGCATAAAAAATCATAGGATAGGGTTTTATTTTGTTTAAGATCTCTCTACATGATAGAAAGAGGGATTACAATAATTATGCAATGTTATTCTATGCAAGTGCACTAGACAACTTGACAAGTGGAAATTGCCACAAGGTAAAAGGTTTGGGGTAACAAGAAAAAATACAAAGTAAGAAAATACAAACAAAAATGAACTATATCCAATCTAAAGCCACACATAATTTCTTAAACTAACTAAATTTTGTTCATTCAAAGAGTTGAAGATGTTAATTTTGAGATTTCTACTTTATTTTTTAAGTGATGAGTGTAAGTAATTGGATTTCTTGCATTCAAAATAGGATGGGTTCATCCTTGAACTTAGAAAATAAAGTTGTACATGGTTTGGGTTGATGTTTGGGGTATTTTTCATGTAGTATTAAAATTTAAAATGGCACTAATCATAATTCTCTATCCAAATGCATGTTTTTTCAACATTTAAATCACCATAATCAAAGTAAAAATTAGGATAAATCACAAGTAGGGATATAGGAACTTCCTAATTTATGAATCCATCATATGAAGATTAAGTGTTGATCTAATAAGATATCTCATCCAACAACTTGTACTTTGTTGCAAATTAGTAAAGGTTCCTCATTTTCATACAACACAATAAACCAAATCATTAATCAATAGTGAACCTTGTCAAGCTCAATCATGAACAACCTCATGAGAAGTTATATTAACTTCATGTGTATTAGAAAATTTAAAAATTTAGGATTCATCCTTGTCAATAATGAAATAAATGTTAACAAAACAAGAATAAATTTCATTAGAACTTTAAATTTTTTTAGGTATTATATCATGTTTAATGATATTTATAAAATTTAAACATGGTGTTCATTTTTGTGTTTTAGGTTTGATTCCACTGCCTAGCCTCTATTAAAATGTTGAGGATATTTGAAGCTCACATTCATTGAATCATTAAGGAGTTGCATTCCATAGCACTTTTTGAGGGATAAATGTTGATTGGAAGGGTACCAACTTGTAGTGAAACAAAAAATATTATTCATACGGACATGTCTTCCTCAAATGAGGATTATTTGTTCTTAAGGCTAAAATATTTAGATTCCTCACTTAACCATTGATGTTGGTTGAGTTGGAGGATGACTTTTTAAACCTACTAGGAGGTTGCTAAGGTCTTCTAGTCGAATCTCAAATTTTAAAATTGCATGGTCATGCCTATATTTTTAATTATTATTGAAAATGATATCAAAATACCCTACTCTACATATTTGGGTTTTGTTAGATAGTTTTGTTATGTTCAAGACTATATAGGATTTTTAGACAAGTGCTCATCTTATTTATTTTCCATAGATGCATATTAGTTTTGTAAGATGCATATTAGTTTTGTATGGTGTTTTTTTTTTAAGGGTAAAAGGTGTGTATCCTATAAATATATTAATATAATAAAAGAGGTACAATAGTCTTAAGATCAAAATCTGATCAAACAGTGACCAATAATACAATCAGAGTAGACATGATGAGCCGAAACTTGTAACCATACCTTGATTGCTTACAAAATTACTAGCAAAAACCCATTTCTGAGTGATAACCTAAGTGAAGATGTATACCAAGATTTGTAATGTACACCCACAAACTGCTTCTGAATAGAACATTTTGAATATGTTTTGAAGGACTGTAACTATGGCCATCGTACCATACTGGCAGATAGAACAAACAACCATAAGTGAGTACATATTTGTGAACAATAGCAGAAGATAGATTACGTAGTGTCCAACGACATTATTCTTACCAAAATTTCCACCACCCTAAACAAAATAGCATACACCAACCTAAACACAACATACAGACCCTTTTCAATTTTGAACAATTTTTTCACCCTGTTGTTCATGTCTGTCGACCTAGTTCTTGGAATTTGCAGTAATGTTAATGTCAGGAAATAATCTTCTTGGCGTTGGATCTACTTCCTGACTATAGATATGAGCAAGGAGAAAAGTGATAGCTTGATACTTTTCCCTGAAGCCTTCAATTACCTCTGGTTCAATTTCTTGATTGTACCTATTTAAAGCCATGTTGATGAAGGTAGGGCTATTCAATTCAAATGAGAAATTTAGAGAATCTAAAACTGAGACAAAATACCTTTTGTGTAGGAAAAAATGGCATGGGAATAACCCACCCACATAGCCTTCTCCATTCCAAATATCATAGTTTTGAATATTGCAGAGCAATGCATTGTTTTCCAAGAACACTCTATTAACCACCTTGTTTGCAATAATCTCAACTGGCTCGAAGCATTGAATCAAATCCACCAGATTAGAAATAAAAATTGACACAATATTGGAAGGAAAGATTAACCTTCTTTCCTGGGGGTGAACGATTTCCCCTCCAATTATGCACTTGATGCATTTGTAGACATTATGGCACTACACTTTGAAAACCATTTGCAGCTAGTCACGTCCCAGATACTCTGAGAATGGTCTTTCCCACGGCAACACAGAGAAGCAAACTTTGTAATTCCTTAGGTAATATTCCATCCTTTTTTGTACAACACAAGGTTCTGAAAAGACCAAACCCTTGACAAAACCAGAGCTCCATACTAAGCTGAAGACACCACCAAAGCATAAATTGTAACTGCTACCACCTCTGAAATAAAAAACACCTTTTGAAACCATAGCCCGAGGAAAATAGAATGAGAAAATGAATACAACAACCTCCAATATTTTTTTCTTTCACATGATTATGTGCGAAATTGTGTGGAAGAGTTAGCACTTGTCAATTCAGGGACACGTTTCACATTGTGGGAGGATTAAAATGAAAGTTTGGTAGAATGATTACATGAGCAACTTTGGAGAAAACCTGCAACAAAACATAGAAAGTAAATAATTCAAAATATGTTAAAACTGTTGGAATTTATAATCTTGAGCAGCCAATGGCAGGTGCATTAATTGCACTGTCAGTAGAAATCAATTTGGATTTCTTTCCCCCCTGCCGTGCTTGACTTTCTTGCTGTCCAGTAAGTACTTTCTGGCAGCAATTTATTATTGGTAGGTAAGTTCAAAATTTTGAGCGCCAGTTTTTGTGTATTGGCTGAAAAGCCAAAAGTAAGTATTGAATGACTATTCTGTGCAAGAGACAGACAGTAGTTTTGTGAGACAGAACAGAAAGAAAAAGTTTAGCAGAACACAAAACAGAAGGAATGTTTAGGAGCAACTGAACAGAGAAGTTCAGGAGCATCTGCCGCAGCAGAAGAGAGTCAGTGAGTCTTGCGCCCGTGCGCCGGAAGTGATCCCACATGGAGCAGCAGCGCAGAAGCGCCAGTGCGCTGGAAAACACACAGTTTCAGTAGTATAGTTGTACAGAGCTTTTGCTCTGAATATTTTATATGTAAACAATTTTTATTACTGTAATCTTTTTCTCAGTGAAATAGAATGTTGCAAATATTTATGTCTCCATCTTTGTCTGTCTCCTTCTATTGAAACACTTCCGCTGTGCATGTTTTCATTCTTTGCCTGGCATAGGAGTTTTTGAGTTTTTTCTGACATGGTATCAGAGCCCATAGGTTTACTGGGCAATCAGTTTTAAAGCCTTAGATTTGTCCTAGGCGTGCAGAAACAGAATCTTGGTTTCTGGGTATTTGTAAAAGCCTTAGATTTTATCTGGGTAGTTTTAGTTTTTTCCCATTTTTAGCAAAATGGCTGGTGGAGACAATAGGAGTTGGCAGCAGCCACCTATTTTTGATGGTAGGAATTATGATGTTTGGGCAAAGAAAATGAAAACAATTTTTATTGCAAATGATTTATGGGAACTTGTTGTAAATGGGTTCACAGATGTTGTTGACCCAACTGCATTTACAACTTTGAGCAATGCTCAAAAGAACCAGCTGAAGGAGACACGGAAGAATGATGCAAAAGCCCTCAGTCTGATTGAGGTAGCCTTGACAGAGGCTATTTTTCCTCGAATAGCAGCAGCTAGCTATGCAAAATAAGCGTGGGAAACACTTCAAACCACTTGTAAAGGATCTGAAAAAGTTAGATCAGTCAAACTCCAGCTGCAACGGAGAGAGTTTGAGACCATGCAGATGAAGGACAGCGAGTCCATTATAGAATTTCACACAAGGGCAGCCACTTTGATTAACCAGCTGAGGATAAGTGGTGAAACCTTGGAAGAACAGAAGATTGTGGAGAAGATATTGAGAAGCCTTCCCACAAAGTTTGATCTGGTGGTGATTGCCATTGAAGAGGCAAAAGATCTCACAACTTTGTTAGTTGATGAGCTAATGGGCTCTTTGCAAACCCATGAGCAGCGCCTAAATAGGTCTGCAACCTCCTCCCAAGAGCAAGCTTTCAATGCTCAGTCGAATGCAAGAGGAAGGGGGAGAGGTAGAAAAGGTTCCAGACGTGGTAGAGGAAACTCTAGACGTGGAAATGATGGTGATGAAAGCTCAGCCCGAGCAAGCAGTCATGAGGGGGCAACCAGCTCTCAAGGAGGAAAAAAGAACAGCAGTTCTAATCAAAAAAAAGATAAAAGAAATGTGCAGTGCTACAACTGTCAAAGGTATGGTCACTATGCAAGTGATTGCAGGCAAAAACGTGACCAAGGGAGTTAGAATGCACATGTTGCTGACTCAAATGTGGCTGGAAATGAAAGACAGTCACAAGTGTTCATTGCTTGTAACCTTGCAGAACAGAGCAGCGCTGAAGTTTGGTACTTGGACAGCGGCTGCAGCAACCACATGAGTGGTAACAAAGACTTGTTTGCCTCCATTGATAGCAGCGTAAAGTCTAAAATAAAAATGGGCAACAATGAGATGGTTCCAGTCATGGGCAAAGGCATTGTATGCCTACAAACCAAGCATGGTGATGAAATACAAATATATGATGTCTTCTATGCCCCAAGTTTGAAACATAACCTCTTGAGCATTGGACAGATGGTCCAAAACGGGTATAGAGTGCTAATGGAGAAAGGGGAATGCATCATCTATGATAAAGATGGAAGCAAAAGAGTTATGGCAGCGGTTCAAATGACACAGAACCGAATGTTTCCTCTCAAGATGCAAATCTCAGCACAGTCAAAAGGCCTACAGCAATCAGCCTTCAAAGCAGCCATTCAAGATATCTCCAAGCTATGGCACCTCAGGTATGGACACTTAGGTTACTCTGGTTTGAGTCTTTTGTCCAAAAAAAATATGATAGATGGTTTGCCAAAAATTGTAGAACCTAATATTAGATGTGAAGCTTGCATTTTGGGCAAGCAACATAGGCAGCCTTTTAATTCAGGCAACTCTACAAGGGCTAGAGCACCATTGGAGTTGGTGCATACTGACTTGGTAGGCCCTATGCAAAATCTATCTTTTAGCAAAAGCAGATTTGTTATGACCTTTATAGATGATTACAGCCATAGGACATGGGTCTATTTTTTGCAGCATAAGTCTGAAGCATTTGATAAGTTTTTGTTATTTAAGGCCCAGGCTGAAAAGGAGAGTGGACACTTTATTAAGGTCCTAAGGTCATATCGTGGAGGAGAGTATACCTCCAATCAATTTATAAATTTCTGCAGGAAAAATGGCATCAAGAAGGAGCTCACAACCAGTTATACTCCGCAGCAAAATGGAATGGCTGAAAGAAAAAATAGGACCATTGTGGAGATGGCAAGGAGCATGATGAAAGCAAAGGGACTCTCTATTGAATATTGGGGAGAGGCTGTAGTAACAATTGTTTATCTGATAAATAGAAGTTCAACAAAGGCAGTCCATGATAAAATCCCTCAAGAGGCATGGACAAAACAAAAATGGTCAGTTGAGCATTTGAAAGTGTTTGGGTGTGTAGCCTATGCACACGTGCCTAAAGAAAATAGGTAGAAATTGGATGACAAGGGTGAAAAGTGTATTTTCACGGGCTACTGTACAGAGTCCAAAGCCTATCGGCTATATAATCCAGTCACCAAGAAGATAATCATCAGTAGGGACATGGAGTTCCTAGAAAATAAGTCGTGGGATGGAAAAGTTGACAGCAATATTGATATTTCTGTCTCCATACCCCTTAAGGATGAAGAAGCTGCAGAGCGCAGATGCGCCGGAAACCTACAGGAAGCTGACAGTTCAGAAAATAGTAGCAGTAGCTCCAGAAATTCTCAGTAGAGAAGATGCTCTGGAAACTTCCAGCAAGGAAGATGTGCCAGAAACTTCCAACAAGGAAGATGCGCCGGAAACTTTCAACAGGAAAGTTGCTCCGGAAACCTACAGCAGCAGACTTCTTCATCAAGCCAGCAGCCAAGTAGCTCCGGAAATTCAGACCCCACTCTCGCCTCCCTAGTGCCAAGAAAGACTAAGAGTCTAAGGGAGATCTACCAAAGTGAAAGGTATGATGAAGTTTTTAATGAGAGTGTAAATTTCGCATTATTTTCTCATAGTGATCCTATTTATTTTGAGGAGGCTGTAAAAGAACATAAATGGTGTGAAGCCATGGATGAGGAGATAGATGCAATAGAAAGAAACAAGACATGGGAGCTCACTGATTTACCTAAAGGGAAATCAGCTATTGGTGTCAAATGGGTCTACAAGACCAAATGTAATGCCGAAGGAAGAATAGAAAGGCATAAGGCAAGATTAGTTGTCAAGGGGTACAAACAGCAGTTTGGGAGAGATTATGATGAGACTTTTTCTCCTGTTGCAAGGATGGAGACCGTGCGGGCAGTCATTGCAATTGCAGCCCAGCACATGTGGAAGGTTTATCAAATGGATGTGAAGTCCGCCTTTCTCAATGGAGTCCTAAAAGAAGAGGTATATGTGGAGCAGCCCTTTGGATATGAAGTTCTAGGTAAAGAACACAAGGTATATAGGCTGAAGAAAGCTCTTTATGGGCTGAAACAAGCTCCACGGGCATGGTACAGCAGGATTGACTCATACTTGATGATCAATGGCTTTAGCAAAAGCGATGGTGAGCCCACTCTTTACATCAAGGCAGCAAATGGTAAGGTTTTAATTATTGTCTTGTATGTAGATAATTTAGTATTTACTGGGGATGATGATTTCCTCATTGCTGATTTTAAAAATGCCATGAAAAGAGAGTTTGAAATGACAGATTTAGGACTCTTAAGATATTTTCTAGGCATAGAGGTCCAACAATTGGATAATGGCATCTTTATTTCACAATCAAGTTATGCCAAACAAATCTTGGAAAGATTTAGGATGTTGGACAGCAAAGCAGCCCCAACCCCAACAGCTACAGGTCTGAAGTTGAGTAAAGAGGACAGCAGCAATAATGTTAACCCAACTCTCTATAAGAGCATGGTTGGAAGCCTCATGTACTTGACAGCTACAAGACCAGATTTAATGTATGCGGTAAGCCTGATTTCTAGGTTCATGGAGCAACCTAAGGACACACACTGGCAAGCAGGTAAAAGGATTCTCAGGTATGTCAATGGCACAAAAAACTATGGCATACTGTATACCGCCTCTAATGAGTTTCAGCTGGTTGGGTACACTGACAGTGATTGGGCAGGAAATGTGGATGATAGAAAGAGCACATCCGGGTATGTTTTTCACTTGGGTTCATGAGCAGTTTCATGGGCTTCCAAGAAACAACCGATTGTTGCTTTATCCACAGCAGAAGCAGAATACATAGCAGCGAATGCAGCAGCATGCCAAGCTGTGTGGCTAAGAAGGATCTTAGCAGATTTGAGAGAAGAACAAGAGGATGGAACAGTAATTTTCTGTGACAATGTTTCATCAATTGCCTTGACCAAAAATCCTGTGTTTCATGGAAGAAGCAAACATATTGAAATCAGGTATCATTTTATTAGAGAATTGGTTGAGAATAATGAAATTAAAATGGAATTTTGCAGGTCAGAGCAGCAGCTCTCAGATATTTTTACAAAGGTTTTGTCAAAAGAACCTTTTGAGCGCCTAAGATATAGGCTAGGTGTGCAGGAATGCGCCAGAACTTCAGTTCTGGAAAACACAGAGAAGCGCAAGTGCGCCGGAACTTCAGCAGACAGTTCCAGAATGCAGATCAAAGGAAAATAGGTTTGCGCCGAAAACTTTGCGCCGGTGCTCCGAAACTTTTGTGGCGATGCGCCGGAAGTTTCGCATAGTGTTGAAGAACAGGTTTGCACCGAAAACTTTTTGCCAGTGCTCTGGAACTTTTGTGGCGATGCGCCGGAAGTTTCGCAGAGTATTGAAGAGCAGGAACTTTTGCGCCGGAAACTTTGCTCCGGAAGTTGCTCCGGAAGCATTGCGCCAGAAGTTTCCAAATAATGATGAAGAGCAGAAAGACTCAAGATTAAGGGGGAGTGTTGGAATTTATAATCTTGAGCAGCCAATGGCAGGTGCATTAATTGCACTGTCAGTAGAAATCAATTTGGATTTCTTTCCCCCCTGCCGTGCTTGACTTTCTTGCTGTCCAGTAAGTACTTTCTGGCAGCAATTTATTATTGGTAGGTAAGTTCAAAATTTTGAGCGCCAGTTTTTGTGTATTGGCTGAAAAGCCAAAAGTAAGTATTGAATGACTATTCTGTGCAAGAGACAGACAGTAGTTTTGTGAGACAGAACAGAAAGAAAAAGTTCAGCAGAACACAGAACAGAAGGAATGTTCAGGAGCAACTGAACAGAGAAGTTCAGGAGCATCTGCCGCAGCAGAAGAGAGTCAGTGAGTCTTGCACCCGTGCGCCAGAAGTGATCCCACACGGAGCAGCAGCGCAGAAGTGCCAGTGTGCTGGAAAACGCACAGTTTCAGTAGTATAGTTGTACAGAGCTTTTGCTCTGAATATTTTATATGTAAACAGTTTTTATTACTGTAATCTTTTTCTCAGTGAAATAGAATGTTGCAAATATTTATGTCTCCATCTTTGTCTGTCTCCTTCTATTGAAACACTTCCGCTGTGCATGTTTTCATTCTTTGCCTGGCATAGGAGTTTTTGAGTTTTTTCTGACAAAAACTTGCTTGGTTGTTTGCGCATTGATTCAATGCCTTGTGATTATGTCATCTCTCGCATAGGAAATGACCATTGCTGCATGGTAATTTGCTTTGATTGATATGAAAATTTAAAGAACTAACTATTGATTTATGCCAACTTTGTACCCTTTGTGATAGACAGTCGATGCAATTATTTTGAATGACTTTACTCACATGTAGAAGGCCACGGAGATAAATCCTATACTCAAATTACCTTTATCACCAAATGTCACCAAATCTGTTTGAGTTTCTCTTTTTTATTAAAACTTTCCTTAACTATGATCTCCGCTAGAATTGGCTAGAGATGAATGTCCTCCCTTTTTAATATTAATTCTTCCCTTTGATGAATACCTATGTTTGCTAAAAAAAATCAGCTACTTGGTTTGGTTTCCTTCTCTATAGGTATGGGGCATAGAGAAATCTTCGAGATTCTCCATTAATAACCAGGAATGATGCAAGATGTAGTTTAATTTCAAGTTTAGTATTTTTCTTTGTTTACAAGCATTAACAATAATCAAAGAGTCGCCTTCAATTTGGAGTTTGAGGAACTTTGATTCAATAGCTACCTTCAATCCAAAAATCAAAGCATATGCTTCTTCTAGGTTGTTTGTACCATCTCGAAGTGGGTAAGATTTTGCATAAACAATAGAACCTATGCAAAATCCCTTATAACAATACCTACTCCTAATCTCCCTGGGTTGCCTTTAGATGCCCATTGAAGTTTAATTTGTGAAAACCAATGGGGGGAGGGATCCATGAGACCTTTGATCTATCTATTTTTTGTTTAGGTTGATGAAGACTGCCCTTGAATGGAAAAATCAAATGATCCCAATGCTTTAAAATCTAGGAGTCACAAACCGTGAAGATGGAACCAATGTTCTTTGAATGTTAGACATATGCATTCATAACTTCTGAAATTGGTGTTTCTGACTTTACTAAAAATTTCTCAATTGAGGAAGTTTCTTTTCTAAATATTCTCCTCTTCATTTCTAACCAAATGCTCTAGATAACACTAACAAGAGCCTCCCTCCAAATACAAGAAAAAAGGGATGTCTTATACAAAACTGACCAACTTGTAAATAATTCCCACAACTCGTTTTGTAATGGAGAATACCAATTCAACTTATTCAACACAAATACCCGACATGATTGAGCAAAAGGGCATTGAAGCAGTCTGTGATTAGAATCTTCATATTCAAAATTACACATGACACATAGAAATTTATATGAAATATGGAGTTTGGAGAGTTTATCACTTGTTAAAATCGTCTTCTTCAATGCTAACCAAGAAAAGCAACCTGCCTTTGGGAGGATCATTGCATTCCAACAAAAGGATAATGCTCTACGCGATTCATCTTGTGAACCCCTTTTGATGATTGATGTAGAACCCTGGCAGAATGTGTAATTTCCAGACTTTGATAGAGACGGGATTAACTTGTGGGGAGAAACTGATTTATATACTATCTCGGCCCTTAAGATCTCTTGCAACTTCTATATTTGATGAATAGGAAAGGGTATATTTGAAAAATCTTTCCATATTACTCTACCTATGCATTCATCAAAGTTGTGGAAATAGTCATGAACTCTTGTGCCCCAAATACTTACTAAATATTCACTTAGATTTTGAAGATCTTGAATTGCCTTTAGAGGTGGGTGTCCATTCCAAGAATCTACCGAAAAAAGTGAATCCTGACTATTATGAATCTCCCAAGAAATAAATGGTGTAACTACCTCTTTGCATGCAACCAGGAAGTTCCACATGACGAAACCTATTGGTGGATTGGAAATGGTGAAGATTCTTGTTGGGGCTGGTAAATCTAAATATTTAGCTTGCATTAACTTACACCATTTAGATTGTGGTTTTGAATTTAAAGATTCCACACCAACTTAACACCCAAGGAGATATTTCTTGCTGAAAAACTATGAATGCCTACTCCACCTGAAAATTTTTTCTGAACAAATTTTCTCTAATGAAATTAAAGGTATTTTCTTTTGTTTGTCTAAATTTCCTTTCCATAGGAAATTCCTATTCAATTTTTCTATTTCCAACACAATGGATTTTTTGCTTTTAGTATAGCCATAAATAATTAGTGATGGTTGATAAAATAGATTTGATCATCATAATTCTTACTAATAAGGATAACCACCTACCTTTCCATGTTGAAATTCTAGCCTAAATGGAGTTAATTAATTTTTTCCAATAAGAAGGCTTATTTGACCCTGTGAAAATAGGAATACCTAAGAACATGGTAACTCAGCTAACTGAAAACCTAAATGACAAATTATCTTTCTTTCAAATGTTTCCTTTGTATTGAAGACATATATCTTTGACTTTTGTGCATTTATTTTATGTCTTGAGGTAGCCATATACTTATCTAGCACCAACTTTATTTGTTTAGCTTCTAGGAT